>JASAND010001523.1:0-49717 GCA_030248195.1 Trissonchulus latispiculum
TGCTTTATCCCCTTCCTTCGCCACAAGACGCCTGCGGTAAGTCCGCTCACCCTACAAAAAAGCGATACCATATCAACAATTTCCTGTCACGATTCAAACTATGTCGATTTAATTTACAGTGTCTCCTCTCTCTCTATGCTAAATGTTTGGTATAACATTTGCGTCCGAATAACAGAAAGCATGAAGATGACTAACACTGGTTCTGTCGATTCTCCAACATTTCCATGTAAATTTATTAAACATGCTGGTTACAATTTATGCACACAACGTAAAACAAGATTCTGCTAATTTGACTATACTACATATAATGTACTTGATAGCAGAAAAATTCCGTATTCGCTTTTATTAACTAACTAAGACCAGCTTCCTTTCGCAAAACTTGTAGTCTTGCATGCATGTCCGACATTCTATAGTTATCCAACACTTAAACTGTTTCAAATAGGCGGTGGGTTAGGCGTTACATTTCCGAACTAAGAAAACTCCCGCGCGTGAGAAGTGAGGTCAAGAGGTCAGGAAACTGGGAAGACCCCACTGAGGGGATTCCCTAAGCCTAACCGCCTTGGAGTCTCCGCGTCAGCAGACTGCAGAATGTCTGACAAAACCCTATTGCACACATAGCCTGGTCAAAACCAATCCACATCGCACGACACACTCTCTCTCATCCCTAACCCTAGAACCATTTCCTGCCCAACTGGAGAACTACAAACACATGTACTTATGTACGCTGGTTGGTTTACTGAATAGTAAGTGATGAATGAAAAGATAAAAAGACATTAAATTATATAAATAAAAGCAATACAACAGAGTTACAATACTACAACGTCCTCCACAGTCCCGAATCGAAACTAAAAGCTAAAGAGCTCAACAGTCTACGTTCTACGGCTGAGCAGGCAAGAGCAAATAGCAGAGACTAAACAACAAATGTGGCAGAACACATCGAAG
Organism: Trissonchulus latispiculum; assembly: GCA_030248195.1. Classification (NCBI taxonomy): domain Eukaryota; kingdom Metazoa; phylum Nematoda; class Enoplea; order Enoplida; family Ironidae; genus Trissonchulus; species Trissonchulus latispiculum. The sequence goes on from JASAND010001523.1 coordinate 943, forward strand.
ATCCATCATAACATACATAGTTTCTGGTATCTGAATTTGATGAGGTTAAAGCTTTGACTTCTCCTCCCCTGGTTTATTTTTTACTGGAGGGGGGGGCGATCCACATTTGTGCAACCTTTCCCCCAAATTCGACGTATTCCCCGTAAATAACATATTTTCCGCGGCCCGTAAACCCAAAAACTGCCAAATATTGCAGCTTTTCCGGCATCGTTAGCAAACTTTCTTTTGAAACCTCAAAACCACTGAAAATTAGTCATCTTTTTAGCAATTTTTAGCATTTCTTATACAGTTTTAAAACTGCAAAAATTCAAAAAATTTTCAAACTATGCCCCCCCCGTCGATGCTCCTCATAATGTTATTTTTCCGCCAATTTTTGGCATAAAAACTAGCGAATTCCAAAGCGTTCACAATAAATAAGAAGCACTCAGAGTGGCAGACTTCCTCTATTATAATTTCCGGGGGGGAGATCACAAGCTGGAATCTGGAGGACAATACAAGAAACAAGCCAAACTAAAATAGTGTTGGCTTGCAGCCCATTGTATTATCACTTTCTGCTGGACGGACAACAACAACAACAACAGGAAAAGGTCAGTCAGAAAAAAGTCAGAAAAAAAAAACCGGCAATTTTTTACTGGGGGGTGGGGGGTGGGGGGCCGCCCCCCATTCGGCGACCTCCCCCATTCGAGGAGCCTCCCCCCCACATTTTCAGAAATGCGCCCCCCATAAGTTCCGATCTCCCCCCCTTTTCCCCCAAAATTGCCAAATTTTACCGTTTTTACCCCCTGAATTTTCAAAATTTTTTGGCTTCGCCGGATTTTTGAATAAAATTTTCACTATTTTGTCCAAAAATTTTTTTAAAATTATTCATTTTTTAGCGATTTTTTACATATATTTACACGAAAAACTCGGCAGAAATTCGAAAAATTTTTTCCAAAATATTTTGCTCCCCATTTTGGGTCAGTTTTTTTTCTCACTTTGGGTCAGCTCCCAAATATCGATTAGGTTCTCCCATGAAGCCTTTTGGCACAAATTTTTGCCTAAAAATAAGCCAGCTTAGTGGATAAGAACACAGATTTGAGGTATAAAGTCTGAAATTCTGAGAAACAAAAACTACAGACAAAATAGTTACAAAAGACACCACAACATAAATATCAACATTGAAAAATCTCCAGTGTTAAAATAAAAACACAACAAAGTACACACAATGTACACTTAAATATATTATACTCTTATAATCTACACACATGCATTGCGTTAGGCGTCTCGTCATTCAGACGTGGCAGAATCTGTCCTGTCAGACGTCTGATTCTGCTTTACTTTCAGCTTTCAGACCTGCTTTTCTTCTTAGCGCTCTTAGGTAACTGAATGACAGCTGACTTTCGCTGAGGCCGAAGTTAGTGCAAAGGTCATACTAGAAACCTTGCTTTAAAAATGTTGTAGCCACTCTGTTGGCCTCTGTCCAAGCCAAACCAGCAGCTTGGTTGATTGATACATACGTGCATATAATATGCAAGTATATAGATGCCTACGCATTAAGGGGGGGGGCGACTAAACTTTTGCCCCGACTTTGTCCGATTGGCCTACTTTTTGGCGAAGTTAAAGAGGATGGGTGTGGTCAAAATACTTGGTCGTTGGTTCTTAGCTGCCTTCCAGAAATGTGCAGCCGTCGCGTTTATGTGCTCGACCCCTTTTTTCGCAACTACCAACATAATTAATTAAAAATTTCTGCTGGCTGCAAGACCCTAGCTCCAAGCTTGTCATTGGCCAATATGATTTGGCACATGTGGCCCTATATGCGGAAAAATACTAGATGTCTGTATCTTATCTGCATCTGAGGGAATTACTGTTCAAAGTTGAAGTTTCTGCAAAATTTTGAAAATTTTTGGCTAACGAAAGGAATATTTATTACTGGTGCGAGCTATAGGGCTGTAATTTGGCACATACAGAGGCCCTATAGGAGTACTCATTTGTGCCAAATGGTAAGAAATTCTGCCGCGTGAAAAAAATTTTTATGTCAACTTTAATCTTCAAAAATTGCCAAAATCGCCTTTTTTTTGGGCAATAGTACCCCAGAAATCGAAAAAATCAAATTTTTTGGAAATTAATTTTTTTTTGAGATATTTGAACTTCAGCGTGGTCGAAAACATACCCACAAACGATTTTAGCTCGATTAGTGAAGGTTTGCGACTTCTATGGCTTTCAAGAAAGCCTTTACACAGGATCCGACAGACTGAAAAATGGCGATTTTGGCAATTTTTAAAGATTAAAGTTGACATAAAAATTTTTTCACGCGACAGAATTTTCTTGCTCATTTAGCACAAATGAGTACCCCCATAGGGTCCCCTTTTATGCCAAATTACAGCCTATATAGCTCGTACCAGTAATAAAATATCCCTTTCGTTAGCCAAAAATTTTCAAAAATTTTGCCGAAACTTCAACTTTGAACAGTTATTCCCTTAGATGCAGATAAGATACAGACATCTAGTATTTTTCCGCAGATAGGGACATATGTGCCAAATCATATTGGCCAATGACAAGCTTGGGAAGGCTTAGGTCTTGCAACCAGCAGAAATTTTTAATTAATTATGTTGGTAGTTGTGAAAAAGTGGGGGTCGGGCACATAAACGCGACGGCTGCACATGACTGGAAGGCAGCCAAGATCTGAGTACCCGGTATTTTTTTGACCCCACCCATGCTCTAAACCTTCGCCAAAAATTAGGCCAATGACGGACAAATTCGGGGCACCCCCATTTTAGTCGCCCCCCCCCCCTTAAGTGGACATGTGGTACAGAGGGCATTAACATAAGCATACGTATGTACAAACGTATATGTTAGTGTATATGCGAGGGTCTATATATTTTCTTAGCACTGTGGGCTTGACTTATGTCCAAAATTATAATAATACATCGCACACACGCCTTGTGAATGTAAGACCCTAAGGCTTCAAAGTTATATATTATCCGGTTGAGGTGTGGTAACTCTGTCAAAAATTTATGTACTTGCACACGAAACTAAATATTGCTTAAATTCTATACAATAATATATACTTGTTACTTAAAAAGGTAAAGCACGCAAAAATATATAATTGTGTGCTCGGTGCATAAAAAAGTATGGACGCAGTTGCAATGAATGTTTTCTTGAAGCTGGTGGTTATTGCATAAACTGAAATAAACAGTATTTTAAATTAGTTTGGTTCGTTCACTTTCTGTCTTTTATGCTTATTAGTGATGTGGATACCATGTAAATACTTGTCTATGTACCAAGTTTTTGTATTTAATTGAGAGTTACATACAACTTAATTGTATAACGTGTTCATACCTCCAATACGTCTGTTAATATCTGCTTTTATGAATTACATCCATGAAAAATTCATTCATTGTGAGTATCCCCTTTATGACTGCAGTTTAGAAGACGAGCTCACAAAACGGTGGACACGTTTTGAGCCACAGTGCTAAGAAAATATATAGACCCTCGCATATACACTAACATATACGTTTGTACGTACGTATGCTTATGGTAATGTCCTCTGTACCACATGTCCACTTAATGTGTAGGCATCTATATACTTGCATATTATATGCACGTATGTATCAATCAACCAAGCTGCTGGTTTGGCTTGGACAGAGGCCAACAGAGTGGCTACAACATTTTTAAAGCAAAGGTTTCTAGTATGACCTTTGCACTAACTTCGGCCTCAGCGAAAGTCAGCTGTCATTCAGTTACCTAAGAGCGCTAAGAAGAAAGCAGGTCTGAAAGCTGAAAGTAAAGCAGAATCAGACGTCTGACAGGGCAGATTCTGCCACGTCTGAATGACGAGACGCCTTAGATGGAAAGGTAATTGCTAGATTCTCGAAGTGCCTAGCTTGAGGGATGGCATTGGCTGAATATGAATTCCAGTTCTTCAATTACTTTGACAATCAAATTTTAAGATTTAAGGGCACATAGTACAAAGTTTTTTATTGGTTAAGCAAAGGTATACTGTGTAAGTTTCAACAATAATGCATCTTTTCTTGGACCATCAAAACGTGGTGCTTAATTCGGATTATTTTCTGTAGTAGGCCGGTCCTCAAGGGACACCGATAAAATTTTATGAATGGTTTGATTTTCATTACAATATAGTAGTAGATGTATTCTATTTATCTAACTCATGCTCATACAATGGGCGGTGTGTAATGTTCCTTTTCTTTATTCTAATCCAATCAAATCGCTGTATTTGAATCATTGCTGTTGCTGTTGTTGTTGCTGCAGGTCCGTCTGGACGGCAGGAGGGGGAGTCGTCGAGAGCTGGACACTGTGGGCGTCCGACTCGCCATCCGACTGGCGCGGGAGGAGAAGGAACGACTCCTCCGGAAGACGACGGAGGAGATACGCCGCAGACTGGAGGAGGTGGACGGGGCGGAGGAGGAGGAGACCCAGTCCTCCAGTCCGTCCCATTCTGGGGGGAGGATTCTCACAAATGGCGGCAAAGTCTCTCCCTCCTCCGCCACCGGAGACGCCGCGGATGCGCCCGCCAGTGCGGAGGAGTCCTCTCTCACAAGATGACCACTCACACCCGTGTAATCAGAGGACACTCTCACAGGAAGTATAATAAAACAAGTGATATATATATAATGTAGGTCGTAGTGATTTCTGTATTCAGTAACACTACTGTACTTCGGTCAATACGGTTAGCATTTTCCATTAACGTCCATAATTAGTTTACATAAATGGCTATCGCTTTTACGGAAACTACCGCAGATTTTCACCCTTTATCTGTTCCGTTTTTGCCCTTGAAATCTTAAAATTTGATTGTCAAAGTAATTGAGAACTGGAATTCATATTCAGCCAATGCCATCCCTCAAGCTAGGCACTTCGAAATCTAGCAATTACCTTTCCATCTAAGGCGTCTCGTCATTCAGACGTGGCAGAATCTGCCCTGTCAGACGTCTGATTCTGCTTTACTTTCAGCTTTCAGACCTGCTTTCTTCTTAGCGCTCTTAGGTAACTGAATGACAGCTGACTTTCGCTGAGGCCGAAGTTAGTGCAAAGGTCATACTAGAAACCTTTGCTTTAAAAATGTTGTAGCCACTCTGTTGGCCTCTGTCCAAGCCAAACCAGCAGCTTGGTTGATTGATACATACGTGCATATAATATGCAAGTATATAGATGCCTACACATTAAGTGGACATGTGGTACAGAGGACATTACCATAAGCATACGTACGTACAAACGTATATGTTAGTGTATATGCGAGGGTCTATATATTTTCTTAGCACTGTGGCCTAAACGTGTCCACCGTTTTGTGAGCTCGTCTTCTAAACTGCAGTCATAAAGGAGATACTCACAATGAATGAATTTTTCATGGATGTAATTCATAAGCAGATATTAACAGACGTATTGGAGGTATGAACACGTTATACAATTAAGTTGTATGTAACTCTCAATTAAATACAAAAAACTTGGTACATAGACAAGTATTTACATGGTATCCACATCACTAATAAGCATAAAAGACAGAAAGTGAACGAACCAAACTAATTTAAAATACTGTTTATTTCAGTTTATGCAATAACCACCAGCTTCAAGAAAACATTCATTGCAACTGCGTCCATACTTTTATGCACCGAGCACACAATTATATATTTTTGCGTGCTTTTACCTTTTGCAAGTAACAAGTATATATTATTGTATAGAATTTAAGCAATATTTAGTTTCGTGTGCAAGTACATAAATTTTTGACAGAGTTACCACACCTCAACCGGATAATATATAACTTTGAAGCCTTAGGTCTTACATTCACAAGGCGTGTGTGCGATGTATTATTATAATTTTGCACATAAGTCAAGCCCACAGTGCTAAGAAAATATATAGACCCTCGCATATACACTAACATATACGTTTGTACATACGTATGCTTATGTTAATGCCCTCTGTACCACATGTCCACTTAAGGGGGGGGGGCGACTAAAATGGGGGTGCCCCGAATTTGTCCGATTGGCCTAATTTTTGGCGAAGGTTTAGAGCATGGGTGGGGTCAAAAAAATACCGGGTACTCAGATCTTGGCTGCCTTCCAGTCATGTGCAGCCGTCGCGTTTATGTGCCCGACCCCCACTTTTTCACAACTACCAACATAATTAATTAAAAATTTCTGCTGGTTGCAAGACCTAAGCTTCAAGCTTGTCATTGGCCAATATGATTTGGCACATATGTCCCTATCTGCGGAAAAATACTAGATGTCTGTATCTTATCTGCATCTAAGGGAATAACTGTTCAAAGTTGAAGTTTCGGCAAAATTTTGAAAATTTTTGGCTAACGAAAGGGATATTTTATTACTGGTACGAGCTATAAGGCTGTAATTTGGCATAAAAGGAGACCCTATGGGGGTACTCATTTGTGCCAAATGGCAAGAAATTCTGTCGCGTGAAAAAATTTTTATGTCAACTTTAATCTTTAAAAATTGCCAAAATCGCCATTTTCAGTCTGTCGGATCCTGTGTAAAGGCTTTCTGCAGCCATAGAAGTCGCAAACCTTCACTAATCGAGCTAAAATCGTTTGTGGGTATGTTTTCGACCACGCTGAGTTCAAATATCTCAAAAAAAATTAATTTCAAAAAATTTGATTTTTTCGATTTCTGGGGTACTATTGCCCAAAAAAAGGCGATTTTGGCAATTTTTGAAGATTAAAGTTGACATAAAAATTTTTTCACGCGGCAGAATTTCTTGCCATTTGGCACAAATGAGTACTCCTATAGGGCCTCTGTATATGCCAAATTACAGCCTTATAGCTCGCACCAGTAATAAAATATTCCTTTCGTTAGCCAAAAATTTTCAAAATTTTGCAGAAACTTCAACTTTGAACAGTAATTCCCTCAGATGCAGATGAGATACAGACATCTAGCATTTTTTCGCATATAGGGCCACATGTGCCAAATCATATTGGCCAATGATAAGCTTGGAGCTAGGGTCTTGCAGCCAGCAGAAATTTTTAATTAATTATGTTGGTAGTTGCTAAAAGGGGGGGTCGAGCACATAAACGCGACGGCTGCACATTTCTGGAAGGCAGCTAAGAACCAACGACCAAGTATTTTTTTGACCACACCCATCCTCTTTAACTTCGCCAAAAAGTAGGCCAATCGGACAAAGTCGGGGCAAAAGTTTAGTCGCCCCCCCCCTTAATGCGTAGGCATCTATATACTTGCATATTATATGCACGTATGTATCAATCAACCAAGCTGCTGGTTTGGCTTGGACAGAGGCCAACAGAGTGGCTACAACATTTTTAAAGCAAAGGTTTCTAGTATGACCTTTGCACTAACTTCGGCCTCAGCGAAAGTCAGCTGTCATTCAGTTACCTAAGAGCGCTAAGAAGAAAGCAGGTCTGAAAGCTGAAAGTAAAGCAGAATCAGACGTCTGACAGGGCAGATTCTGCCACGTCTGAATGACGAGACGCCTAACGCAATGCATGTGTGTAGATTATAAGAGTATAATATATTTAAGTGTACATTGTGTGTACTTTGTTGTGTTTTTATTTTAACACTGGAGATTTTTCAATGTTGATATTTATGTTGTGGTGTCTTTTGTAACTATTTTGTCTGTAGTTTTGTTTCTCAGAATTTCAGACTTTATACCTCCGTCTGTGTTCTTATCTACTAAGCTGGCTTATTTTTAGGCAAAAATTTATGGGGGGGGGGCTTCATGGGAGGGGCCCAGCGAGGTGGGGGGGGCTGACCCAAAAAGGGGGGGGGGAGGACCCAAAATGGGGGCGGCATATTTTGGAAAAAATTTTCGAATTTTTGCGGGTTTTTCGTGTAAAAATGTGTAAAAATCGCTAAAAAATGAATAATTTTAAGTGGTTTTTAGGCTAAAATAGTGAAAATTTTGTTAAAAATCCGGCGAAGCCGGAAAAATTTTTGAAAATTCAGGGTAAAAACGGTAAAATTTGGCAATTTTTGGGGTTATGGGGGGGGGGAGGTCGGAATTTATGGGGGGGCGCATTTCATGTGGGGGGAGGCTCCTCGAATGGGGGGGAGGTCGCCGAATGGGGGGCGGCCCCCCCACCCCCCACCCCCCCAGTAAAAATAAGCCAGCTAAGGTGTCATTGACTTTTTCTGACTGACCTTTTCTGTTGTTGTTGTTGTTGTCCGTCCGCAAAGAGTGATAGCCTGTCGTCTGCAAGCTTGCCTATTTTAGTTTGGCTTGTTTCTTGTATTGTCCTCCAGATTCCCGCTTGTAGTCTTTTTTCAGGAAATTATAATAGGAAGTCTACCACTCTGAGTGCTTCCTATTTATTGTGAACGCTTGGAATTAGCTTGTTTTTATGCCAAAAATTGGCGGGAGAGGGACATTATGAGGAGCATCGACGGGGGGCATAGTTTTGAAAATTTTTGAATTTTTGCGGTTTTTTGTATAAGAACTGCTAAAAATTGCTAAAAGATGACTAATTTTCAGTGGTTTTCAGGGTACAAAAGAAAGTTTGCTAACGATGCCGGAAAACTTTTAATATTTGGCAGTTTTTGGATTTACGGGCCGCGGAGAACATTTTACGGGGACTCGTCGAATTTGGGGGAAAGGTTGCCAAATGTGGGTCGCCCCCCTCCAGTAAAAATAAACCAGGGGGGGAGGAGAAGTCAGCGTTTAACCTCATCAAATTCAGATACCAGAAACTATGTATGTTATGATGGATCTTCGATGTGTTCTGCCACATTTGTTGTTTAGTCTCTGCTATTTGCTCTTTGCTCGCCGTAGTTCGTAGGCTGTTGAGCTCTTGCTTTTAGTTTCGATTCGGGCCTGTGGAGGACGTTGTAGTATTGTAACTCTGTTGATTGCTTTTATTTATATAATTTAATGTCTTTTTATCTTTTCATTCATCACTTACTATTCAGTAAACCAACCAGCGTACATAAGTACATGTGTTTGTAGTTCTCCAGTTGGGCAGGAAGTGGTTCTAGGATTAGGGATGAGAGAGAGAGTGTGTCGTGCGATGTGGATTGGTTTTGACCAGGCTATGTGTGCAATAGGGTTTTGTCAGACATTCTGCAGTCTGCTGACGCGGAGACTCCAAGGCGGTTAGGCTTAGGGATCCCTCAGTGGGTCTTCCAGTTTCCTGACCTCTTGACCTCACTTCTCACGCGGGAGTTTTCTTAGTTCGGAATGAAACGCCTAACCCACCGCCTATTTGAAACAGTTTTAAGTGTTAGATAACTATAGAATGTCGGACATGCATGCAAGATACAAGTTTTGCGAAAGGAAGCTGGTCTTAGTTATTTAATAAAAGCGAATACGGAATTTTACTGCTATCAAGTACATTATATGTAGTATAGTCAAATTAGCAGAATCTTGTTTTACGTTGTGTGCATAAACTGTAACCAGCATGTTTAATAAATTTACATGGAAATGTTGGAAGTCAGTTGGAGTGTTAGTCATCTTCATGCTTTCTGTTATTCGGACGCTGTTGCTATCCTAAACACATTTAGCATAGAGAGAGAGGGAGACGTAGCAGAATAAATCGACATGGACTGAATCGTGACAGAAATTGTTGATATGGTATCGCTTTGTAGGGTGAGCGGACTTACCGCAGGCGTCTTGTGGCGGAAAGAAGGGGATAAAGCAGAGGACACTCCGCTGATAGGCGCCGCAGTTGTTGTCATTGGACATGCGGTCTCTCGTATCTTGCTCAACGCAGTCTTCGTTGGCAAAGTTGTCCGGCTGGCCGCTTCTCCACGCAATCTCTCTGGCATTGCAATCAGGAATCTCTGGCACTACGAAGGTTCCTGAAACCACAAATCAGGGACCTAACTCACTGCGGAGATAATCCCTAAAGTGGATCAAATGTATCTCTGGTAAAGACGGTCAAGTGTAGTCCAAACCTAACCATTGTGCACCAACGTGTCCTCTATAGTAATTCGTCAACAACAACAACAATAATAACAACAGCAGCAACAACAATGATAAAGATGCATAGAGTATACAAAATTGAAATGTGGTATGTACTTTTCTATTTTGACTTATTAGAGAAGTGTTGTTAGCAAAATAGACAAACCTTCCTGAGCTTCATCAGTGTAGGCCAACCAAAATACAATTGCTCCAACCTGAGTACTGAAATATCCGGTAAATAAACACATTTTTTTAAATCATGATACTTAAATTCTACTTTCAAAATTGATATCAGATTGATCTTCCTGTGACTTCAGTGACAAGTTAGAGGTTTGCGGATTCTAAATCCGAAATATCTGCCGACATGTCCTAGAAAAGTTCCGGTACTGTTTCGGACCACGCCCGAAAAACCCAAACCGGAAAGGCTCGTCCAACTTCAGATGTGGCTCGACCCTCGACCCCTGTCTGCTTGAACCTCGTCCGGATGACAATACTATTTGCTTTGCACGCAGAACAGAAAGGAGAGAGTGCATACTGTTTGCAAAGCTAGGGGCCTTTTCAAGAAAGGGTAGAGTAGAGTAGAGTAGAGTTAAAATTAACTGGTTTAACTCGGTTTAACTCCACTCAAGCTTGAATTTCCCTCTTTTAACTCTTTCATGAAAAGGATCGAGTTAATTTAAACCCTACTCTACCCTTTCTTGAATAGGCCCCACCCAAGATCATTATTTATTTGATGACCGTGTTCGTGCAGTGACTGCAGTGTTGGAAACAGTAAACATGAAGTGTCGGAGAACTTTTGGCACATTCGGCATCCAGACATCTTACAGTAAAATGAAATAGACAAATGACCCAGTCTCGTCTCATCGACGCCGAAAATCTCGTGTAAAATGTTTCCTTCAGTGCGACCACTGAGATTTGAACCATAGACCTCCCGATTATGCAGACGGGTACGCTGCCATTTCAAGTCTATACATGAAAGCACATGGGTTCTGTTCTGTATTAGGTACTTACGCAAAATCGATAATTTCGGTTTTATGTTGTGCATCCTTGTAATAAGGGAGGGAGGAATTGCTGTCGTCCTTGCAGGCGGATCTCGCAGCGGTCGCCGTCATCGCGCTCTCCTTGCTCTTCAGACAGCCGTAGCTCAAGTTCAGGAAACCTGGCGGACATGAAATCTCTGGAACGGCAAAACTCTTGTCACAATTTCATTTTATTGTATTTTATTTTACATGCTTTCACTATAGTTTCATTGAGTTACGGTAGCTACCTAGTTGAACGCAGTTACTCAAAGCGATGACGCATTGTCTTGTGTTACAACTGAAAGGAAAATCTAAACTTTCGGATTCCCTCCCACAGTAAACATTAGACTGAATTGAAGTAACTGTTTATAGAGTTTATAGTAAGTAACTGAGAATAGTTTTGCTTACTATTTTCATGTTAATTTTAAGTAACAACTAGATATTAGGAACTGTCCAAAAGATACCAGGAACGGTGGTGGATAAGGATGTCGTCGTCGCGATCGTTGTCTGCGGTGCGTCGGCGGTTGTAGAAGCTTGCCTGGAGCCAGTGCTGGACGTCGTTTCGACAACGCTGGTGCTGGCTGCGGATCCGATGGTCTGTGTCATGTTTCCAGTCGTGGCTGACGTGGACAGGGACAACTGGTCCTTACTGGTTGCAGCTTCCACGGATGAATTAGAGGGACTAGGAGAGACCACACAGTCCACGTCCTTGTCTAGTCTGTCAGCAATCTCCTGGCAAGACTCGTGTCTCACGTAGGCCTTGGCTGCACTTTTGAAACAGTCCTCGATAGCCACACCAGCGGTTGAGTTTCCTACGCACCTACAAAACACTGATGTGGTGTGATTCTTTATGGCATTGCCGGTAAGAGACGTTGCGGTAAGCGGTAAGAGACGTTGCCATTGCAGTAGCAAGCAGCATACCGCTACATGCACTTGCTTGTCGTGATATATGTTGCCGCCATTTTTAAGTAAAAACGAAGAGCAATGAAGAAATTGGTGTTGTGAAACGCTGAACGTTATGTGAGCAAAGTTCTACAGCTTTGCAGCAGTTCCTTAGGATAATATATGTTTATGTTTTGTTTTAACTTGCAAACGCGATATTTTTAACTAGACATTTAAAATTCCAAATCAAATTTAATTCTCCTCATGATTTGTACCAGTATGGATGCGCAATGACCGACTTTGCGTTTTGGGCTGCAATTTCCCACTGCCATCATTCGATAGATACTTAATTACACTGCATTTCTAGAGTAGTGTTTCTGCCCCCGGCCATCACCCGCCCGGTCGTGTAAGAAACCGCCGACCGGCCGGTCTGCTGAACCAGGCAATACCTGTAATTCAGGAGTAACTGTTTGCATCATTTAATGATAAAATTTTGCAAAATGATACAAGGTAGGGCAAAACTGGTTCCGGTCGGCTTATTTTGACCGCCCGACCGGCCTCTTGCCAGAAAACCGGCCGGGCAACAACGCTAATGGTCATGGCTACATACATTTTGAAGCCCACAGAGCCCCAAATTGAATACCTAAGCATGGCACAGTTTTAGTCAAACTGTCTCACCAATTTGATGGCTCTAGCAAAACAGCAGAAACTATGAAAGCTTTCTCCAGGATGCAGCAACAGTGGATTGGAAAAAAGGCACCAGAGATCCAGCGTTGGATGGGGCCAATATTTTTTGCACTGACCAAAACTGGTCCATTTTTTCGCCCTCGTTACAAACATAGATTAACACGGGGTCCGAATCTGGGGGAGTCTACCCTAGACTAGTGCTCGGGCCTTGAGTCGGGCCTCGGGGCGAGCCCGGCCCGGTTTTCTAGGACAAGGCCCGGCCCGGGCCCGAAGCCCGAAAAGTTCTGGAGGCCCGGCCCGAGCCGGGCCGGGCCTCTCGGGCCTGTCGGACCTTTCGGGACAGCTGGCTTACACGCTGACGCATAGACGCATATGTATATACAATTTCATAGTACAATATATATACGTATGTGTATTATATATGTATGCAGAAACGATGTGTTTCCGCTAACATCAGACCACGCCATGACCAGTTCTTCGCACAATTTCCCACAGTCAGGACAGAGGAAGCGTATACGTGCATAACTTTTGATTTGGTGGGATTGGTAAGGATATTGCAAAATGTGCTTAAAGGGAATAAACAGCATTTTAAAATTAAGCTTGTGTCCGACCTACTCGAATTTTCTAAACGATCTTGTACAACTTGGAATAATATTTGTGTTGTGGAAACTTATAAAGATGGTTATCCCGCCACAAGCCCAAAACTTCCGGAAAACTATTGGCTCTGTGTTCATTGTTTTCTTCCTATGTTAGAAATTAGAATTAGAAATTAGCGCTAGACTGGTTATTTCAGTGGGATTCGTCACCAGAACTGTTAAATGAGGTCATGAATAGGTCTAGTCAGTCACCAAGCGGAACTCGGACGGAGGAGAAGTTGCACCACCCCATTACACATACCCACTTTCGGGCTTTGACTCGGGCTCGGGCCTCTCGTGATTTGACTCGGGCCCGGCCTCTCAGGGCTTGATACGGGCCTCGGGCCTTGACTCGGGCCCGAGCCTTGGCTCAGGCTTCGGGCTTGGCTCGGGCCTGGGGCCTTGACTCGGGCCCGAGCCTTGGCTCAGGCTTCGGGCTTGGCTCGGGCATTCGGGATTCGGGCCGGTCCGAGCCCGGCCTGGGACGGGCCCAAAAAGTTGGTGAGGTCCGGGCGCGGCCCGGAAAATTTCTTAATGGCACAACTCTAGTCTACCGACCCCGACTCTGGCGAGGGTTCTACCGCTAAAAATTCCAAAATTTTAAGGGGGTCTACCCCTAAAATAGCAGAAAGTCCTAAATTTTCCATTTTTGGGCCGAAATTAGTCAAAAATGACGATTTATAGCAATTTTTAAGAGAGTTCTGGAAAAAATCGCTAAAATTTTCTAAAAAGTGTTAAATTTTTGGCAAAACTCGCTAAGGGGTCTACCCTTTTCCCTTCTGGACGAGAGGGTCTGCCATTTTTTCCTTCGCGCTGAAGGGGTCTACCCGCCTTTTGTTGGTCTGGGGGGAAGTCTGCACCCCCCCCCCCATTCCGTCCCCACGTTATCCCATGGTTACAAATTTGGAAAGTATGAGTGAAAGGATTAAAGCAAGAAGGAATAGATTGCTACAAAAATTTGCAGAAATCAAATCAACATCACTGCTTACTTGTGTCTTGCATGGCATTTTGCGATGAGGTTGCCACACAGCGAAGTGCTGATGCAGTCAGACAGGAACGGACAATTATTTGGGATGGTGATGAAGTGCTCAAAGATGTCAATCGCGGTACAGCTGGAAAAGATTACATCTCAACATGTTACTGTAGGAAAAGGAAACGTTTGAAAATAACTCCTCACTTCGACTTCACTAGCGAGTCGAAAAACACGAAGCTTTGGACTAGCCAGGTTTTATGAGAGGAGGGCGTAGGGCGAGTGGAACCAGAACCTGCCACAAAGCAAGCAAGCAAAGTGCTACAACTGTGCAACTGAGCCTGCAGAAATTACCATTTATTCGCGATGACATTCTATGTCATTCTATGTCGCAACACTGGCCGTTCAACCAAAGTGCTGAGGGATCAAGAAAACGTAGGATAAGCCAAGACCCCAGGCAGGAAAACAGGAACTCTAGGAGGGAGAGATAGAGAGAAAGAAAGTGGGAAGGAAGTCAAGCGCTTTTATTAGTGGCGGAGTCGGTTCAGTCGGGGCACGAACCAGGGCCCTTCCGCTCTGGAGTCGTTCTTGCTACCATTTACACAAAACGAACACACCAGCTGAACACCCATATCCGACTTATCAAGCTGCCCCAGGTCCGCACCGCATCCCGTACACTGTCTTACGTAAGCGCTTACGTGGATGTGACTCTGCGTCCGCATTGGAGAGCGTCCTTGACTAGACGCCTGGTCTGTCTCCTGCCTGCCCGGTAGCATCTCCTGGATATCCTTTTCTGGACATAGAAGGACGCCTCCATCCTGAACATTTGTCGACAGCTGCAATCATACATTAACACGGGGTCCGATTCTGGGGGGGTCTACCCCGACCTCGGCGAGGGGTCTACCCCTGAAAAAATCCAAAATTTTAAGGGGGTCTGCCTCGCAATTAGCAAAAATTGCGAATTTTTAACGTTTTTGACCAAAAATTAGTAAAAAATGACAATTTTTAGCGATTTTTAAGAAATTTTTTGAAAAAATCGCTAAAATTTGCTAAAAAATTACCATTTTCAGTGAAAATCGCTGAGGGGTCTACCCTTTTTTGCTTTCCGGACGAGTATGTCTGCCCTTTTTTCCTTTTCGCTGAGGGGGTCTACCCGTTTTTAGTCGGTCTGGAGGGGGTCTGCACCCCCCCCCCCCATTCCCCCCCCCCACGTTATCCTATGGCTGCAATACGAAGTGTATACTGGGAAACCAAGTCGGTTGCTTATCAAATATTCTATTTTCTGAACTGAAACTATGTTATAGTTAGTTACCATCTCCGTATCCTAAAGGGGAAAGAGGTGCTTAGAAAATACCTACAACAAGATGGTCCCGAAAATGATACTTTACTTTTTCCTGATGGTTAGCATCTTTCTACAAAACAATCTTGCCAGCGGACTTGTTTTGTACATTTGGGATAATTGCTGGTGTCCTTCCCTACTTCATTGTTACTCCTGTTTTTATTTCCTGTTATTAATATTTTGTGAGTAGCCCACTTCCATTTGCTTATCCCTGCTCTGGGTCGCCCAGGCGGGATTTTCTGTTGTAATTCCTTTGTTTCCGCCTATTAAATCGCCCAGTTGTCATTAGTTTATTTTTATTAATTTTTATTAACTTTACTTAACTAGATCTCTGATCTCTGCATTAGCTAGCTCTGGGAATAGCCCGGGGCTTATTTATAATTGAGCTTAAACTTCGTTGGCGTCCCCCAAAAATTATCCTTTCCCCTTGGCGAGGCAAGTCGGTGGGTAGATAGCCGCCTGGACTAAAGATCTCCACCCGCAGTCGACGGTTAGCGTTCGTTGCGCTCAGTCCTAGGTAGTGGCGTTGAGTTGTGGTTTAATTCCCGGCTCACCCCATTACAATGGTTGTTAAAATCTAAACCTGATTAGGGTAACCTCCGATTAAATCAAACTAGGATTTCTTCGAGTTCGACAAAACTGATTTCTATGATTCAAAATTTGAGGAATTCAGGGAATTAATCCGGTTTGCAGATCAAGTATGCAGACTCCCAACTTAGAGCAAACGTAAATTTTGACTAATGGCACAGTTATGTTACTCTTCGTTACTCGAAGTGACTGCATCCTTGATAGCTGAATTAGAACACGAGGAAGATTGGAAGTGGAAAACAAAGTGAAATAAATGAACAATGAATCAAAGAACAGTTTTGTTACTTAATTATGTCGTTATGTTAATTGATATGAAGATTTGAAACATTTGAAGAAAGTGTCCAGGTCGCGGATCGAACCGCAGAGTACCATCGAACCCATCACCTGGACCGCATAGACCAGCTTATTACGCTGATTTCAACCTTTCGAATTTCTCGGTATTTAACTGTTGATAGTAATAATTATTGAGTTAACTGCTTTACACAAATGGGCGGACACTGAAAGCTTCTAAGAAGTAAAAGCGAAATTAATTGTTATGTCAACAACGGCATAGCCTTAAATCCATTCAGGCTTTATAGATTTGTGAAGCATTATACAAATTTTGAAGGAAAATTGAAATTGAAAATTGAAGGAAAAAGTACATACCAACATATTTTGTATTCACAACTGGTCATCTAGTATCCACCGTTAGTATGCGCTACGCGCCCTAAACGTACCTTGTAGGGGTATAAAAAGATAAAAATCAAAAGAACAGAAATGGCCGGATGAGGAAATATTGAGTTCTTTTAGCTCTTTGTCCAAGAATTTTGATTTTTGATTTTTTAGTCTGGTCAAATGATATTGATGGGCTTTCAATAATTACCAAACAAGCACCAACTGGATTTAGCCATCATGCCCAGAATTATTATTGCGAATTTTATTATTGCTGCGTTAGTGGTATGAATGAAAGGAGCTTAGAATAATGCATGTTCAATAGCATCCATGTGACTAGACTACAGCTTATGAACAAACACTTTTTTATTTTTGAACGCATGGAAATAATGTTACCTACTTATTCGAAAGAAGTCCACCTGTAGTGAACTTAGCCCTCTTCTTCCCAAGGCTTCCCGAGAAAAGCCTCTGAACATGACCAGTTTAGCGTTTTCCGCCACCACTTTTACTTTCACTTTACTGAGAGCACCCACAGACAAGGGACTCCCACCAATCGATAGAGAATTGATTGCTCTTCATTTTATAATTGGATATTGAAGGGTCCCCGATGCACCCAGAAAAAGTTAGAAGCCGTCAAAGTCGGGCGAAGCAGGATTTTTGCTAAACTAAGTTTTTGCTAAAGACTCAACTATATAATTGATTTCAAGGTGCATGAGTTGATTCTGAGAAGGAATCCACTATACCTACCTTAATTTAATCTGCATAATATCCCCTATCACCTGGTTGAACTGCTCTGTCGCCTGACGAATTGCAGCCGATGCTGGAATCGTTTAAAATACATACGGAAATATAATACAAAAATTTGTCGAATTCTCCATTCTGCCAAATGCTTGCCGGGACTTCAGTTCTTTAGCTATTTTTGAATCACCACTCCAAATTATTTTGGGAATGACGAGCAATACAAGGATCACTTAATCATAGCTCCATCGAACAGAATCCAGAAATCACCACTTGTGCCAAATGGCCGCCGCTGACATAAAAAGGTTAATCACTGCTTTTAGCTGTTTGATTTTTTCTTTGTGCATGACTTAGGCTTCTGGTACCGCAAAATCATCAAAACTCCGAAGCCACCTCAACTGTCTCAAAAGAGCTGCGCTTAAGTGCACCCGAGAGTAAGCATGTGAATTTATTTTATTCCGTCTGGACTAGTTCATTTCGGAAATTGATGCTGCAACGTTGCTTATAAATGAAATATTCTGATTTGTAGGGAAATACATAGCACCTAGCTTAGGATTCTTTTCGAGCAGCAATATGCCAGTTAGGTTAAAATTTTGTTTGTGCTAAAAATATCGGCAGTGCTCTGTGACATAATAAGTACATGCATTTTGTAACACATCTTGAATTAATTGAAGAGCGATGACGGAGAAACAAACGTTTGAGGTCATAGCAATATCAGGTTCTGCTTGAAATTTACCCAACTCCCAAATGTACAAAACAAGTCCGCTGGCAAAAGTTGTTTTGTAGAAAAGTGCTAGCCATCAGGAAAAAGTAAAATATCATTTTCGGGACCATCTTGTTGTAGGTATTTTCTAAGCACCTCTTTCCCCTTTAGGATACGGAGATGGTAACTAACTAGAACATAGTTTCAGTTCAGAAAATAGAATATTTTGATAAGCAACCGACTTGGTTTCCCAGTATATACTTTGTATTGCAGCCATAGGATAACGTGGGGGGAATGGGGGTGGGGTGCAGACCCCCTCCAGACCGACAAAAACGGGTAGACCCCCTCAGCGAAAAGGAAAAAAGGGCAGACCCACTCGTCCGGAAAGCAAAAAAGGGTAGACCCCTCAGCGATTGTCACTAAAAATGGTAATTTTTTAGCAAATTTTAGCGATTTTTTCAAAAAAATTCTTAAAAATCGCTAAAAATTGTCATTTTTTACTAATTTTTGGTCAAAAACGTTAAAAATTCGCAATTTTTACTAATTGTGGGGCAGACCCCCTTAAAATTTTGGATTTTTTCAGGGGTAGACCCCTCGCCGAGGTCGGGGTAGACCCCCCCCCCAGAATCGGACCCCGTGTTAATGTATGATTGCAGCTGTCGACAAATGTTCAGGATGGAGGCGTCCTTCTATGTCCAGAAAAGGATATCCAGGAGATGCTACCGGGCAGGCAGGAGACAGACCAGGCGTCTAGTCAAGGACGCTCTCCAATGCGGACGCAGAGTCACATCCACGTAAGCGCTTACGTAAGACAGTGTACGGGATGCGGTGCGGACCTGGGGCAGCTTGATAAGTCGGATATGGGTGTTCAACTGGTGTGTTCGTTTTGTGTAAATGGTAGCAAGAATGACTCCAGAGCGGAAGGGTCCTGGTTCGTGCCCCGACTGAGCCGACTCCGCCACTAATAAAAGCGCTTGACTTCCTTCCCACTTTCTTTCTCTCTATCTCTCCCTCCTAGAGTTCCTGTTTTCCTGCCTGGGGTCTTGGCTTATCCTCCGTTTTCTTGATCCCTCAGCACTTTGGTTGAACGGCCAGTGTTGCGACATAGAATGACATAGAATGTCATCGCGAATAAATGGTAATTTCTGCAGGCTCAGTTGCACAGTTGTAGCACTTTGCTTGCTTGCTTTGTGGCAGTTTCTGGTTCCACTCGCCCTAAACCCTCCTCTCATAAAACCTGGCTAGTCCAAAGCTTCGTGTTTTTCGACTCGCTAGTGAAGTCGAAGTGAGGAGTTATTTTCAAACGTTTCCTTTTCCTACAGTAACATGTTGAGATGTAATCTTTTCCAGCTGTACCGCGATTGACATCTTTGAGCACTTCATCACCATCCCGAATAATTGTCCGTTCCTGTCTGACTGCATCAGCACTTCGCTGTGTGGCAACCTCATTGCAAAATGCCATGCAAGACACAAGTAAGCAGTGACGTTGTTTTGATTTCTGCAAATTTTTGTAGCAATCTATTCCTTCTTGCTTTAATCCTTTCACTCATACTTTCCAAATTTGTAACCATGGGATAACGTGGGGACGGAATGGGTGGGGGGTGCAGACTTCCCCCCAGACCAACAAAAGGCGGGTAGACCCCTTCAGCGAGAAGGAAAAAATGGCAGACCCTCTCGTCCAGAAGGGAAAAGGGTAGACCCCTTAGCGAGTTTTGCCAAAAATTTAACACTTTTTAAAAAAATTAGCGATTTTTTTCCAGAACTCTCTTAAAAATTGCTATAAATCGTCATTTTTGACAAATTTCGGTCCAAAAATGGAAAATTTCGGACTTTCTGCTATTTTAGGGGTAGACCCCCTTAAAATTTTGGAATTTTTAGAGGTAGAACCCTCGCCAGAGTCGGGGTCGGTAGACTAGAGTTGTGCCATTAAGAAATTTTCCGGGCCGCGCCCGGGCCTCACCAACTTTTCGGGCCCGTCCCAGGCCGGGCTCGGACCGGCCCGAATCCCGAATGCCCGAGCCAGGCCCGAAGCCCGAGGCCCGAGTCAAGGCCCGAGGCCCGTATCAAGCCCTGAGAGGCCGGGCCCGAGTCAAATCACGAGAGGCCCGAGCCCGAGTCAAAGCCCGAAAGTGGGTATGTGTAATGGGGTGGTGCAACTTCTCCTCCGTCCGAGTTCCGCTTGGTGACTGACTAGACCTATTCATGACCTCATATTTAACAGTTCTGGTGACGAATCCCACTGAAATAACCAGTCTAGTGCTAATTTCTAATTCTAATTTCTAACATAGGAAGAAAACAATGAACACAGAGCCAATAGTTTTCCGGAAGTTTTGGGCTGGTGGCGGGATAACCATCTTTATAAGTTTCCACAACACAAATATTATTCCAAGTTGTACAAGATCGTTTAGAAAATTCGAGTAGGTCGGACATAAGCTTAATTTTAAAATGCTGTTTATTCCCTTTAAGCACATTTTGCAATATCCTTGCTCAGTGACATCACTGACAGACACAAAAATGGCAACACTTTCTCAACTGTTAACTGAGTCACTACCAATCCCACCAAATCAAAAGTAATGCACGTATACGCTTCCTCTGTCCTGACTGTGGGAAATTGTGCGAAGAACTGGTCATGGCGTGGTCTGATGTTAGCGGAAACACATCGTTTCTGCATACATATATAATACACATACGTATATATCTTGTACTATGAAATTGTATATACATATGCGTCTATGCCTCAGCGTGTAAGCCAGCTGGCCCGAAAAGTCCGACAGGCCCGAGAGGCCCGGCTCGGGCCGGGCCTCCAGAACTTTTCGGGCTTCGGGCCCGGGCCGGGCCTTGTCCTAGAAAACCGGGCCGGGCTCGCCCCGAGGCCCGACTCACGGCCCGAGCACTAGTCTAGGGTAGACTCCCCCAGATTCCGACCCCGTGTTAATGTATGTTTGTAACGAGGGTGAAAAAATGAACCAGTTTTGGTCAGTGCAAAAAACATTGGCCCCATCCAACGCTGGATCTCTGGTGCCTTTTTCCCAATCCACTGTTGCTGCATCCTGGGGAAAGCTTTCATACTTTCTGCTGTTTTTGCTAGAGTCATCAAATTGATGAGACAGTTTGGCTACTGTACCATGCTTAGGTATTCAATTTGGGGCTCTGTGGGCTTCAAAATGTATGTAGCCGTGACCATTAGTGTTGTTGCCCGGCCGGCTTTTTGGCCGGCTGGTCGAAATAGGCCGACCAGACCAGTTTTGCCCTATTTTGTTTTATTTTGCAAAATTTTTAGCATTAAATGCAGCAAACAGTTACTCCTGGTTATGTAATTACAGGTAATTCTCAGAGTTGGCAAATGGGACGAATTCTCCGATCCCATCCCATCCCATCCCATTAGATTTTCAAATTCACCGTCCCATCCCATCCCATTTGTCCTAACTTGCTTTTTCCAATCCCATATAATCCCACTTGCAGTATTTGACTTACAATTGCTGTAGCATTGGAATTTTAATATTGGCAAAGATCTTAAGGTGGTGGTATTCTTTCATGAGAGGAATTTAGAAACGTAATAAACTTTCGCAATTTTGCGAGTTGTAAATATTTGACACATCCTTTTAAAGCTTATTATCAGTAAATACGAAAAAAGCAAATTTGCAAAAAACCAGCAAAATTTTTTGGCATACAACTAACTAAATATAGACCATAGATCAAAAATTTCATTTTATGCCATGATATGAAGAAAATGTGGGTCGAGGGATATTTTATGGATTTGGTTCACCAGGTTTTAATACTCCAACTCCAGAAAATCCACCATGTGTGCGGTGACACGAAAATTTGCAACTTCCATTGAGTATTCTCGCAGCTGGTGAAGTTCAACAAGTCAAGAAAATTGCCACCGCAATACTGAGAATTTTCATCCTGCCAAAGCTTACGCGAATTCGTGGGGTAGTTTTTGAGACATTGGTGTTTAGAATAAAATAATCGCAGTTTTGCCAAATATGTGTTTCGGCCAAATCTCTAGCATAAAGCAACGAACTCCAGCTAATAGGCATTAATAAAATGTGTTGTAGATTGAGATATATAAATATAAGAATATATAAATTGAGTAGGAACTAAATCAATAGGACTACATCGATTGAGTGTAAATAAATCCAAATTCTCCGTAAGATTTGGCAGTAATTTTGACAAAACGGATTTCCTCAAAAATGGCCATTTTTGACCTCCAAAATCATTTTTGGCTTATACTAGCTAAAGGGGGGCCCACTTTGGGGTAATTGTCTGTATGCTATGTCGGAATAGGAAATCGAAAGTGTAATTTATATGTAATATTATTGTAATATAATTCTGCGCCAAAAAATCTCGAAACTGGTCTAAGATACAGGGTAACAATTGTATAGTTTTAAAACTCTAAACAGATACTGTGCCACTGTGGAATTAGAATTTTGAATTTAGGTATTTAAAAAATTTTAATTAATTTTTGAAGTTAGCGAACTGAAGAAGGTCGCTAAATTCTGTCGCTTTTGATGACCAAAAATGAGGGTCATTAAGTTTTGTTTAGCTGCATATTATAAAAAACAAAAAGGCTAGAGGTCCTAACTAAAAATTCTAATTCCACAGTGGCACAGTACACAGTAGATACATGTATAAAGGTTTCAAACGATACCCAATGTTGCTTGGAATCCCTTGCCAGTGTGGGGATTTTTTAGCGCAGAAATTAAATTTTTTCTGTAAAATTGTGAAAATTGCTGATGTTTACAAACAGGCATTTTACGACCAGGCTATATTTCAAAATTGCACATTTTTGCATTTCAACATATTTATTTATTTATAATAACTTGAAGTTGAGATGCGAAAATTTGCTTCAATTGGCTGCAGAACTCGCTTATATTCAAATTGCACACAGTTGATGGCTCGAACTTGCGGAGAACTGAACGAAACAACTCAAAATTTGAACTTGATAATGTACGACATATGTGGTTAGTTTATGTGTGAAAAGGAACGAAATCTGTGATCCAAAATTTTTCATAATTGACACCTTAACTGCCAGATTAATATAGGCAAGAGTACATAATACATAAGAGTGTGACAAGCGTCACATTCTATGTAATCAGCTCGAGAGCCATTATGATAGGTCACCTGATAGGTCACATTTGCGGGGGGGGTCCCGATAAATGGAATATTGCAGCAGCGAGTGAACATACGCAATTGCGTACTAGGTACTGATTTGCGGGGGGGGGTCCACTAGGTACGCAATTGCGGGTGGGCCGTTAGCGCGCAGAGCATGGCTCTCGAGCTGATTACATAGAATGTGACGCTTGTCACACTCTACTCTTGATATAGGTCAAATGTCGTAAAAGAAAAAATGTTCATTTCGGTGACCTATTTCCACTTACATCAGCCAATCAGGTGTATCGATTGCTAACTGAGAAGATGGCAAAACCAAAGATGTTTTTATCTTTTCTACTAAAAATGCGGGACTCTGGTCCCAGAATGTTAAAAGAGCACCATATTTGGAAAGTTTCATCAACCTTCATCATAAAAATTGGAGCTTGTAAGCTGGAGCCTGAAAGCTTACATTCACACAAAGCGATGCCAGCTCCATGTTCTGGCTTGCTGGTCGTCATCAAAACGCCAACCATGAAATTGAACAGACAATTTTATGCCAAATTTACCAAAATGTTTCACTGTTTCGAAATTTTGAAACGGATTTTGAAGGCGTTGTAAGGCAAAATGATCCCACAAGATCCCACTGATCCCACATGGGATGAGTTTTCAATCCCATCCCATCCCATCCCATGGGATCCCATGGGATCCCATCCCAGATGCCAACACTGGTAATTCTCGTATTTGCCTGATTTAGCAGACCGGCCGGTCGGCTGTTGTTACCCGGCCGGCCGGGTGGTGGCCGGCGGCCGGCCGGCAGGCTGGCCTGCTGGCTGGCCGGCCAGATTGGCTCTACTCTGTTTGACACCGGCCGGCCAACAACTCTAGTGACCCTTCGTTATATTTATAGAGGCTGTCTCTGGAATTTATAGGTACAATATGAGCTAGGTCTTATTTTGCCACTACAAAAAGTTACTACCTTGGTCGACTTCGAGACGGCTTCTAACTTTTTCTGGATGCGTCAGAAACCCTCCAATGCAGAACCAAGAAATATAGTGTAATGAAGGGGGGGCTACGAAGGGGTTGGCACGACATCGTCGGAGAGAGCTACTTTTTCGCCTATCATTAGCCAGCATATCAAAGTAAAAACGTTTAGGGTGGGCAACAATATATCTCATATACACCGTTTTTGGCCGGACGCCAAAGTGCAAAGTTTGGTTCGAAAAAGGGGTTTTTTCAAAAAGATTTTCAGCTCTGGTGAATTGACAGCTTGACTGATTTTGTCACTTTTTGCCATGAATGTTTATTGTTACTAGTACTAAATATTAAAAGTATTCCGGCTTTCGAGCGTTGCTTGCTTCTTCATCAATAACAGGTCAAAGTTTAAAATTTGGAAAAAAGTTGAGAGGTGACCTTGCGCCGTTTTCGATCTAATACAATTGGCAGCCCCTAGCCTACCCCAGCTTATTACCAATTATTAGGCTGTAATTGGGGCAAACTGTGGATAAGCTTCGAGGGTTTTGGTTTTCTGGTTAGTGTGCTAGCAAACTTTTTGTTAAGAAATAACCCTTATTTTTAGGCCTGAAAAGCTGCTCACCTTTTAGTGCGTATCGCACTAGCCAGTCAACACACAAAACGTTCTACACTGGCTCTGTTATGCATGCTGACATTTGTACGCTGGGCGGTATCCTTTGATGTTGACAGGCCAGCAGAAGCGAAAACATAGCTAGTGCAACAGGCTTATGAATGTGCGCGCAAAATGGGGAAGGGGATTTTGGATTGATGTAGAGATGTGCTTGCGCGCAAAAAGGGGAAGAAGACTTTTTGCATTGATGTAGAGATGTGCTTCGGGG
This sequence comes from Trissonchulus latispiculum, assembly GCA_030248195.1. NCBI lineage: Eukaryota > Metazoa > Nematoda > Enoplea > Enoplida > Ironidae > Trissonchulus > Trissonchulus latispiculum. The sequence goes on from JASAND010001523.1 coordinate 25,951, forward strand.
GGGGGGGGGAGAAGTAACTGCGGTAATTTTAAAAGCAAAATTCATAGGGGGGGGGGTGGGGTGGGGGGTTCCCCCTCCAAAAGAAGTCAAAAATTTTTTAATGAGTGGGGAGGGGGAAGACCCTGCGGTGATTTTAAAAACAAATTTTATAGGGAGGGGGGTGGGGGTACTCCCCCCAAAGCAAAGTCAAAAATTTTTTCAAGGGGGGAAGGGGACTTTGGGTTTTTTCTCTATATAGCCGAGATTTTGTAGAAAATTTTCAAATTTAATAAAATTCACAATAAGGATAAATTTTGCGTAAAAAGTTCACTAATTTATTTTTTAGATGAAAGCCCCTCCCCCAGAAAAATTTCACTTTCTCTATTTTCAAAACTAACTAAATTACGTGCGTATTTTTTTGTGTTTTTCCCTCTATTTTCAAAACTAACTAAATTACGTGCGTATTTCCTTTTTGTGTTTTTTCCTCTATTTTGAAAACTAACTAAATTACGTGCGTATTTCCTTTTTGTTATTTTTTCCTCTATTTTCAATACTAACTCAATTACGTGCGTATTTCCTTTTTGTGTTTTTTCCTCTATTTTCAAAACTATTTAAATTTACGTCATTACGTGCGTATCAATATACGTATATACCCGAGATTTTGTAGAAAATTTTCAAATTTAATAAGACAGATACTTGGAGTATTAATTGGAGCAAAGTTGGCTTCATTTGGTAAACCACAGCTCATTAGACGTTAGTTAACCTCCACCCGTTAGACCTACAACACCCAATTTTTCGCACTTTGATTGTATCGCACAGAAAAGAATACAATGGTCTAGAGATTATTTTACACGATATCAAAGCACTATATGTCAGAACTATTTCTGGGAAATTTGAGTACCGTACCTTGCGCATAGCGATCAGGGCGAGGTGAAGTTTGTATAGGTGTCATGTCGAGCTTCGGACCGACAACACCAACTTCTGTTGGCACCACAGGACGCTACGATGCATGGAATTCTTTCAAACTTTAAACTAGTTTACACTAAACCTAATACTATTATGTGGCAAAAGACTAGCTAGCTTTTCCAACATCGAACTTTTAGTGAAATTCGTAGCCCCCTCCCTTTAAGTCTCTATCGAATGGTGGTAGTGGGAAATTGCAGCCCAAAACGTAAAGTCGGTCATTGCGCATCCATACTGGTACAAATCATGAGGGAAATCAAATTTGATTTGAAACTTTAAATGTCTAGTTAAAAATATCGCGTTTGCAAGTTAAAACAAAACATAAACATATATTATCCTAAGGAACTGCTGCAAAGCTGTAGAACTTTGCTCACGTAACGTTCAGCGTTTCACAACACCAATTTCTTCATTGCTCTTCGTTTGTACTTAAAAATGACGGCAACATATATCACCACAAGCAAGTGCATGTAGCGGTATGCTGCTTGCTACTGCACTGGCAACGTCTCTTACCGCTTACCGCAACGTCTCTTACCGGCAATGCCATAAAGAATCACACCACATCAGTGTTTTGTAGGTGCGTAGGAAACTCAACCGCTGGTGTGGCTATCGAGGACTGTTTCAAAAGTGCAGCCAAGGCCTACGTGAGACACGAGTCTTGCCAGGAGATTGCTGACAGACTAGACAAGGACGTGGACTGTGTGGTCTCTCCCAGTCCCTCTAATTCATCCGTGGAAGCTGCAACCAGTGAGGACCAGTTGTCCCTGTCCACGTCAGCCACGACTGGAAACATGGCACAGACCATCGGATCCACAGCCAACACCAGCGTTGTCGAAACGACGTCCAGCACTGGCTCCAGGCAAGCTTCTACAAATGCCGACGCATCGCAGACAACGACCGCGACGACGACATCCTTATCCACCACCGTTCCTGGTATCTTTTAGAGAGTTCCTAATATCTAGTTGTCACTTAAAATTAACATGAAAATAGTAAGCAAAACTATTCTCAGTTACTTACTATAAACTCTATAAACAGTTACTTCAATTCAGTCTAATGTTTACTGTGGGAGGGAATCCAAAAGTTTAGATTTTCCTTTCAGTTGTAGCACAAGACAATGCGTCATCGCTTTGAGTAACTGCGTTCAACTAGGTAGCTACCGTAACTCAATGAAACTATAGTGAAAGCATGTAAAATAAAATACAATAAAATGAAATTGTGACAAGAGTTTTGCCGTTCCAGAACTGTCATGCCCGCCAGGTTTCCTGAACTTGAGCTACGGCTGTCTGAAGAGCCAGGAGAGCGCGATGACGGCGACCGATGCGAGATCCGCCTGCAAGGACGACAGCAATTCCTCCCTCCCTTATTACAAGGATGCACAACATAAAACCGAAATTATCGATTTTGCGTAAGTACCTAATACAGAACAGAACCCATGTGCTTTCATGTATAGACTTGTAATGGCCGCATACCCGTCTGCATAATCGGGAGGTCTTTGGTTCAAATCTCAGTGGTCGCACTGAAGGATACATTTTACACGAGATTTTCGCCGTCGATGAGACGAGACTGGGTCATTTGTCTATTTCATTTTATTATAAGATGTCTGGATGCCGAATGTGCCAAAAGTTCTCCGACACTTCATGTTTACTGTTTCCAACACTGCAGTCACTGCACGAACACTGTAATCAAATAAATAATGATCTTGGGGCCTATTCAAGAAAGGGTAGAGTTGGGTTAAAATTAACTCGATCCTTTTCATGAAAGAGTTAAAAGAGGGAAATTCAAGCTTGAGTGGAGTTAAACCGAGTTAAAACAGTTAATTTTAACTCTACTCTACCCTACTCTACCCTTTCTTGAAAAGGCCCCTAGCTTTGCAAACAGTATGCACTCTCTCCTTTCTGTTCTGTGTGCAAAGCAAATAGTATTGTCATCCGGACGAGGTTCAAGCAGACAGAGGTTGGACGAGCCTTTCCGGTTTGGGTTTTTCGGGCGTGGTCCGAAACAGTACCGGAACTGTTCTAGGACATGTCGGCAGATATTTCGGATTTAGAATCCGCAAACCTCTGGTCTAACTTGTCTCTGAAGTCACAGGAAGATCAGTCTGATATCAATTTTGAAAGTAGAATTAAGTATCATGATTTAAAAAAATGTGCTTATTTACCGGATATTTCAGTACTCAGGTTGGAGCAATTGTATTTTGGTTGGCCTACACTGATGAAGCTCAGGAAGGTTTGTCTATTTTGCTAACAACACTTCTCTAATAAGACAAAATAGAAAAGTACATACCACATTTCAATTTTGTATACTCTATGCATCTTTATCATTGTTGTTGCTGTTGTTGTTATTATTGTTGTTGTTGTTGACGAATTACTACAGGGGACACGTTGGTGCACAATGGTTAGGTTTGGACTACACTTGACCGTCTTTACCAGAGATACATTTGATCCACTTTAGGGATTATCTCCGCAGTGAGTTAGGTCCCTGATTTGTGGTTTCAGGAACCTTCGTAGTGCCAGAGATTCCTGATTGCAATGCCAGAGAGATTGCGTGGAGAAGCGGCCAGCCGGACAACTTTGCCAACGAAGACTGCGTTGAGCAAGATACGAGAGACCGCATGTCCAATGACAACAACTGCGGCGTAAATTTATTAAACATGCTGGTTACAGTTTATGCACACAACGTAAAACAAGATTCTGCTAATTTGACTATACTACATATAATGTACTTGATAGCAGTAAAATTCCGTATTCGCTTTTATTAAATAACTCAGTCCAGCTTCCTTTCGCAAAACTTGTATCTTGCAAGCATGTCCGACATTCTATAGTTAGTTATCTAACACTTAAAACTGTTTCAAATAGGCGGTGGGTTAGGAGTTTCATTCCGAACTAAGAAAACTCCCGCGTGAGAAGTGAGGTCAAGAGGTCAGGAAACTGGAAGACCCACTGAGGGATCCCTAAGCCTAACCGCCTTGGAGTCTCCGCGTCAGCACACTGCACAATATCTGACAAAACCCTATTGCACACATACATAGCCTGGTCAAAACCAATCCACATCGCACGACACACTCTCTCTCTCTCTCATCCCTCATCCTAGAACCACTTCCTGCCCAACTGGAGAACTACAAACACATGTACTTATGTACGCTGGTTGGTTTACTGAATAGTAAGTGATGAATGAAAAGATAAAAAGACATTAAATTATATAAATAAAAGCAATCAACAGAGTTACAATACTACAACGTCCTCCACAGGCCCGAATCGAAACTAAAAGCAAGAGCTCAACAGCCTACGAACTACGGCGAGCAAAGAGCAAATAGCAGAGACTAAACAACAAATGTGGCAGAACACATCGAAGATCCATCATAACATACATAGTTTCTGGTATCTGAATTTGATGAGGTTAAACGCTGACTTCTCCTCCCCCCCCCCTGGTTTATTTTTACTGGAGGGGGGCGACCCACATTTGGCAACCTTTCCCCCAAATTCGACGAGTCCCCGTAAAATGTTCTCCGCGGCCCGTAAATCCAAAAATTGCCAAATATTAAGTTTTCCGGCATCGCCGGATTTTTAGCAAACTTTCTTTTGTACCCTGAAAACCACTGAAAATTAGTCATCTTTTAGCAATTTTTAGCAGTTCTTATACAAAAAACCGCAAAAATTCAAAAATTTTCAAAACTATGCCCCCCGTCGATGCTCCTCATAATGTCCCTCTCCCGCCAATTTTTGGCATAAAAACAAGCTAATATAGAATATAGAATGCACCTAAATCTGAGTTTAATTGTTGTCTTTTTGTGTTGGTTTTTATAATTATACCTGGTTCAACGGATAGCACGTATATATGATTTTAGTATACACTTATGAAATTGTTGTCACTTAAGGTTAGCTTTAGTTTAACCTTTTGTTTCTCTCCATTTTTTTAATTCCAAGCGTTCACAATAAATAGGAAGCACTCAGAGTGGTAGACTTCCTATTATAATTTCCTGAAAAAAGAATACAAGCGGGAATCTGGAGGACAATACAAGAAACAAGCCAAACTAAAATAGGCAAGCTTGCAGACGACAGGCTATCACTCTTTGCGGACGGGACAACAACAACAACAACAACAGAAAAGGTCAGTCAGAAAAAGTCAATGACACCTTAGTAGATAAGAACACAGACGGAGGTATAAAGTCTGAAATTCTGAGAAACAAAACTACAGACAAAATAGTTACAAAAGACACCACAACATAAATATCAACATTGAAAAATCTCCAGTGTTAAAATAAAAACACAACAAAGTACACACAATGTACACTTAAATATATTATACTCTTTATAATCTACACACATGCATTGCGTTAGATGGAAAGGTAATTGCTAGATTTCGAAGTGCCTAGCTTGAGGGATGGCATTGGCTGAATATGAATTCCAGTTCTCAATTACTTTGACAATCAAATTTTAAGATTCCAAGGGCAAAAACGGAACAGATAAAGGGTGAAAATCTGTGGTAGTTTCAGTAAAAGCGATAGCCATTTATGTAAATTAATTATGGACGTTAATGGAAAATGCTAACCGTATTGACCGAAGTACAGTAGTGTTACTGCATACAGAAATCACTACGACCTACATTATATATATATCACTTGTTTTATTATACTTCCTGTGAGAGGAGTGTCCTCTGATTACACGGGTGTGAGTGGTCATCTTGTGAGAGAGGACTCCTCCGCACTGGCGGGCGCATCCGCGCCGTCCCCGGCGGAGGAGGGAGAGACTTTGCCGCCATTTGTGAGAATCCTTCCCCCAGAATGGGACGGACTGGAGGACTGGGTCTCCTCCTCCTCCGCCCCGTCCACCTCCTCCAGTCTGCGGCGTATCTCCTCCGTCGTCTTCCGGAGGAGTCGTTCCTTCTCCTCCCGCGCCAGTCGGATGGCGAGTCGGACGCCCACCGTGTCCAGCTCTCGACGACTTCCCCTCCTGCCGTCCAGACGGACCTGCAGCAACAACAGCAACAGCAACAGCAATGATTCAAATACAGCTATTTGATTGGATTAGAATAAAGAAAAGGAACATTACACACCGCCCATTGTATGAGCATGAGTTAGATAAATAGAATACATCTACTACTATATTGTAATGAAAATCAAACCATTCATAAAATTTTATCGGTGTCCCTTGAGGACCGGCCTACTACAGAAAATAATCCGAATTAATAAGCACCACGTTTTGATGGTACAAGAAAAGATGCATTATTGTTGAAACATACACAGTATACTTTTGCTTAACCAATAAAAAATTTTTTACTATATGTGGACCTAAATGTCTGATTTCGCCGTCATTTTTGTGCTATGGCTGTACATGCTGACTGGCTGACAAACGAAGAGCAATGTTAGAGAGAAGGTAAGTACCTCAGAGGCTCTGTCCCGAAATATTTCCAAGACTCGGGTTCGATAGTCGATGGAAGATTCGATGGGGTTCCCGCTGAGATGGAGATCCTCAAGACAAGGGAGGCCGCCCACCGGCCACACGTCCCGATTCTAGACAAACAAACAAACAACGATATAGACAACAAAAAATTTACTCCAAAAACGAACATGATATTATAATAAAAGGTAGATTAGAGTACTGAATGCAATCAGAGGGAAACAGAGCACAAGGTCTGGTCGCCGATGAACGGACTGGACATCAAAGGCTTCCACCCCACTTCTCAATTTGGATTTAGAAACCTTACCACAAATCCCATTTTCAAAAACCAACAACAAACGTGCCACACTAGGCGAGCAACATTCCAAATCTCGGCGCCTTCTCAAAGAAGAAACAATGAAACTGTACAATACAGCGATGCCTCAACATTTAAAAATGTTAGCCTCAAACTTTAAAAATATTTTCCGTGACCCCCCGTCCTCCGCCGGCAGGATAGGACTTGTACTACCCTTCTCCGACTGGGAATTTCGCCCACACTACAAAACAACCTCACGAAAAAGTATTTCTGTGGATTGGAACCTACGATAACCCAACCTAATGTCAACAACGGCATCAGGTTTAGATCAGCACCACAAACTTCAAGTAATGTACCTGTACAATAAAATTATCTCGGACATCCAAATATTCCAGGGAATAAAGTTTTCGAAGACCTACAACAAGCATAAATGACAGGACGTGCGTAGAAAATAAATGAAACGAAATAACAATAAAAGAGCTAAAACAGACTCTTCAAATCTCAAGTCCAAATTCAAGTCTTCACATTAATTTCCTCGTTTTACAGGAGCTTCCAGTCCCCAACTTCAAGCGTAGAGACTCCAGTTTGTTGCATTTTACAATTTAAATATCTCTCTAGGTTTGGCTTTCTGGGACAGGCAGCGAATGCACACTTGTCATCATGCTCCCCTTCCCCAAACAAAAAGTGTCAAAGCCTATTAAGTAAGCAAGGTTCCGTACATAGCAAAGCAAAGGGCTCCCTCACCGACAAATTGCCTTCCCTTTTAGCGACTGTCAAGTGACTTTCATAATATGATTACCTCCATAAAAACACATGTTATACATATATCGTCTGCTTTAGTGATTAACATTTTCATTTCAGATACGTATGTGTCGCCCAATTTTCAATGAGATTAATTTGGGCAGCAAGCAAAAGCAGGGACTTGTCTCTGACCAAATTTCAAGTGCTCATAAGTCACTAACGCAAACAAAGCGTTTTTCACACGAAAGTCTTGCGAAAAGCCTAGGAGAGTCGCTGACAAACAGGGAAGGGAGACATTTGTGAGTGAGGAGGCCCAATTTGAGACGGACCCGCGAGGGATGAGATTCGATTGGCGGAGAGGACGAGTCGCTTGAGGTTTCCGAGTCTGAGGTGCCACCGGTCCAGACGATGAAGGCGGTTCCCGGACAGGTCCAGCGACTGGAGCCGCGGGAGGCCCTCCAGATGCTGGATCTCCGTCAGCTGGTTGCAGCTCAGGTTCAGCGACTCCACGCACCCAAATGAGATCTGCAATCAAATAGACACCAAAGACACGACACGCTTCATGCAATCAGGAAGAGTCCAGTATGAAAACAAGAGGACACAATAGAACGAAGTTAGCAAAGTTACAGGGATACAAACCATATACACTCTCTCTCTCTATTACCGGAGCAAAGACTGTGGCCCTCACTGAATCAAACAAATCCGCCCGCTAAGCTTCCAAACTGAAGATCGAAAACATACCATACTCACTTGTACCACCATAAGAGTGTGACAGCTAGCAGGCTTTTCGGGGCTCTGTTCTCACCTGGAGCTGGGGGTATATACACACCCTGTTCGCTAACGGCTGCCCCCTCCCACAAATGTGTATGTTCACTTCAAAGAAATTCCAACGTTATGCTTTAGTGCTGAAGTCGTAAGCAGACACAATTTAAACGAACACAATCGCTGTGTTTTCGAGCTTCAACATGTAAATTTATAGCGAGTGATCGTACAGAAACGTGTACTGGATACAGGTTATGTTTGTGTAGGGGGGTCAGCCGGAAGGGGACAGAGCATGTACCTGCAGCTGTCACATGCACTCTTGGTTGTACCAAAGTGCTGCGTCTGCTGCTATCATTATAACAAACCCAGATACAGGTATTTTGTGGCACATTAGTGCTGGGACGATTAAACAGTGAACGGGAGACAGACACTGAATGCAACTCTGAAAAGTGTGACTTCAGTGTAAGTATGTCATGCATACGAAAGTAGGCATTGTGAACAAGTCAGGAGGGATTACCACAGTGTTATCAATGCTGGTGAGGAAGTTGAAGGACAAGTCGACGTCCCTGGCACTGGTCCAGGTCTGAGGAGAGGCAGGGACGCCGTCCAAGTCACCCGCCGCCAGGTCGTCGTTCCCACTCAGCTCCTAAAACAACAACAGATAATATGCACAAATTATGATACAAAAAGTCAGACACACTGCGGTGCGTGGAGCACTGCGGATTCACGATCAGACGGGCAACCTCCTCATCGGACAGCACAGTGTGCAAATCAGGACACACACATGTAGCTCCATGTATTCAGACAGTCAAACATGTCCGCTGTTCGTTACAGTGCAGGGCAGGGCATGGAGAATTTCCCCTCCGAAAACCCGCTCCCACCCCGGGCGGGAAAATGAAGGGAAAGGAATAGAAGGCGTGAAGTACATAAGCTCCTCCCTACACAGCAGAATAGAACCAGCAAGAGGAGCCTCTGTACCCCACTTCTGACACAATCCAGAATGACACTAAACACCACCAAAAATCTCCTCCTATTGGAGGATTTAGCCGTTCAAACTTAGGCTTTTCCAACAGCGGAGCGCCCCCCCAGAATTCGGTCCACCCCTAGAATTGGGTCGGCGCCCCCCCCCCCAGGATTAGGGCCTGCCACTTTGCCACGTCCCGAGACTATTCTAAAGTCAACAGAAAATTAGAGTTTTTAGGGTATGGTCCGGCTTCGCCGGATGATTACGTATGTCTTAGCATTTTCAGCCATTTTATGCTTAAATTTAAGTTAAAAATTGTTCAATTTTTAGCTCAGCAACAAAAATAAGCTTTAAAAATATGCTTTTTAAAATTAATTTTTAAGCGTTTTATGAAAAAATTCCACACCCCCCACCCAAAAATCGGTGTCCCCTCTTTCCCAGACTTCCTCCTCCAGAAATTTGGTCTAGGAAAAAGCCAAAAAGTTCTGGTAAAATTCAAATTTTTTGCCTTCACCGACTGTTTTTTCGTCTTTAACTAAAATGTTCATTTTTCGGTGTCAAAAGTGAATCTTGGGTGCTGCCGCCGCAACGTTTTTCGCCTAAAGAAGTAAACCCAGAGAGTTCAGTATGAAAGAGCAAATGTGGAAAATGCGAACTCTGCGTAAAATAAATATATCAAAGATCTGAGCTGTACAGCAGTGCACTTACTCGTATGGAATTCAGGGTCTTATGTACAACCAGAGAGCGGACCGAATTCTTGACGCACTGAAGACCAGAAATCATGGAGGGATTGCATGAGGTCAGCTGGCAACAGAAAAGAGTCAAACCAGCCAATACAAAGAACAGCGTGTACAAATACTATGCACATCGACTCTGGTCCATAAACACAACCACAAATAGAGTAGAGTGGACAAGGTAATTCTAGTACTAGAAATGTGAACACCAGCAAACAAGACAGGGATCAGTGAACGGAACATCCAAGTAAAAACTGAGACGCGTTCTTCCTCAACCGCATGAAAATTTTCAGGCGGCGCTCGAAAATAGGAAAAAAGTGCAAATCTTACGACTTGAACCAGCTCCTCAACTCCGCACTAGCAGTGATCCTGTCCACAGCATGCAGCCGGTCAAAGACAAACTACATACATAAACAAACAATATTTTCCCAATTAGGATGGGGGGTAAGGAGGAGGACGGAAAGAGAACCGCGCTTTTCAAGGTGCCCCCTGTCCTTTTACAATCAAGAAATTGCAACAATCTATCCGAGTTTAACAGATTTGGCCAGAATGCTTGGTAGAGTGTAAAATATGTGGGGAAAGATCATACCTACGTTTTCTTGTAATAAAACTGTACAGAGAGCACCAATGATATAGAAGTTATGTGCTCCTCCCTCCTGGCTCCGAGGTGTAGTGGTTGGTTGCACGCCTGACTGCAGTCCTGGTCCGGGAGGTCCGTGGTTCGATACCCGGCAGAGCCCCACATCTTTACAAAACCAATTATAATACGTATGTAAATACCCAAAGGCTTCTGAGCGATTTGAAAACTTGTAAACTGAAAGGCAAAGAATTGGGCCGAATCGTACTCGTCCCGACGGAGCGCTCCGAGCCACAAACCTGCAACAGTGATACGAGAAAACAGGCGCTAACCAACAAACAACAAAACACCAACACGATGTACCACGTTTTACACAAATCATAGTATATACGTACTTAGCTGTATCAAGTGGGAATAAATGAAATATCTTGTGAGAGTAGGCTGAAGCAAAAGATAGAATATCGCTTCATCAGAACGTACTAGGTTAGCTTCAGGTGCATTTTCAACCTAACAATCCAATTACTGTGATTTAGTTACATTGGGTGATCTCCCCCACAAATGTGTATGCTCACTTCAAAGAAATTAGCACGCTATCTTTGCGTTCTAAAGCTCGAAAACATAACTACTCAGTTGGTTCAATCTGCGTCTGTTGCCAGCTTTAAGGTGCCTTCATAGTCGCAAACGCAGGCGTACGAGCGTCGACGCGCGCCGACGTGCGCCTACAAACGTAAACATTTTGCGCACATCAACGAGCGTCGATGAGCACAAACTGGCATGCTATAAATGGGCACGTCGACGGTTCTAGTGGTAACATGGAAGCTACACTGTTATGCTACAATTGAAGGTATCGACGCGCATCGACATCCAAATGTAGCATGGCAGTGTAGCGCGTTGAGGCGCGTCTATGCCCGTCCACTCGCGACTGGGTCTATGAAATCAGCATTAGAACGCAAAGATAGCGTGCAAATTTCTTTGAAGTGAGCATACACATTTGTGGGGGGTCAGCCGATAGCGAACAGAGCATGTGCCTGGAGCTGGTAACAGAGAGCTTGCCTGCTCTTGCTTATGGGAAGGCGTAACGACAACGGCGACCTCCAAGTACCAAATTCATATATATTATTCATATATTATATATTATATATATCCTCGGCTTATTCTAGGGAATTTTTCTTGGGGGGGCCCTCGGGGGGTGAGTCATTCTGAGAAAGGGCGAAAATATCTCAAATTTTTTCTAAAAACATGCTGTTTATATAGTAATACCCAAAAAAGTTCATTTTTAGTGCAAAAATATTGCTTAAATAGGCAAAAATCATCGACTAAAAATCTCCGGCGAACCCGGAAAATTTTTTAAAATTTGGCCTTCTGAGCGGTTTTTCATGGAAAAAGTTGGTACCAAAAGGGGCACCCACTTTTTTGGGGGAGGGGATTTTTTTTGGGGGGGGGGGAACGATTTTTGGGGGGGCAAGGGTGTTTATGGGGGGCCCCCACCCCCCCCCTCCCCACACTAGAATAAGCCCAGTGATCCATCCGTGCTTAGGGAGTTTGTTTAGTTTATCTTAGCACAACGATTCCCAAAAATTCATAACACAGTACAAGTGTCAGAAAGCACGAAAGGACTGCCAAGGGAAAATGCTGGATTCATTCTCTGGTGAGAGTTATTAGAAAACTATCGTCTACCCACCCCAGACACTCTACAATCTTGGATTCCGCGACGGGGCATAGCTATAAACTCTGAATAAAAAGTGAAATCTGTCACGATTAAATACGTACCTTGAGATATCTTAATCGGTGTAGAAAATCAATAACCACACTGAAATCAAATTTCCTATCCGCACCAGCTGAAAACAGACAAAGTAAATAAAATATACACACAATAATCACAAAATAATTAGCTACTACCAGTGCATACATTTCAATAAAATCTCGACCTATTCATTGTTACCGAAAAGTCGCAAAGTGACGGAGGTTTTGTGAACTTTGGCGAAATTCGCCATCAAGTCGCTACATTTTGGCTCATTCGAATATTTAAAAACTTCGCTAATGCTCCTGCTTAAAACGCAGGGTATACATACATATGCGTACATCGCTGAAATTGCTTGTCTGGCAGCAAATGCAAAGTACGTACGTATATGCACGAGGAGAGTACCTGAATAGTTTAGAGGGCCAATTGTTAATTTCAATAATTCTGGTCTGCGGAGAAACCGTCGGCAACAAGATGCAAGCAAAAACAGCTGCAAAAAATCACTTTTGGAACTAAAATTTTTGGTTTTCGGTTTCAACAGGACTTATTTGGTTAAAGCTCTCACTTTTTCCCGAAAATCAGCCACTTTTGGAATTTTTTCGACAAACTGAATATCAATGTGATCAACGCCCAAACCCAGGGTTAAGGTCATGTGTTGACTTAGTCAACTAAACTCGATAGCGACTTAACCCGAATTTGGGTGTTGATTACATCGGCCCCAGGATTCCGGCAGGGACAACCCTACGCTAGAAATGCACAAAACCAAAAATACTCCTAATCAAGGTACATACGGTCTTACGATTTGACTTACGAAATGAGGGCTCAGCCAAAGCAAGTCGTCTGGTAACAGCCCAGAGCTGTAGAGGACTGGCTTCATAATAGTCGTCCACTTGAAGCAATTGGTCAGCTGAAACAAGATGGAAACTCCAGCCACAGTTATAACCTTAAGCTGCAAAGCTGCACGTGAAACTAAAGCTATGTATTTGGTTCTTCCGACCTATCAACGATTCTGCACCCTGGGCTCACTGGCTTTTCCTAGGCAATAATTTCTGGGGGGGGACAAGTTTGGGGGGCACGGCTTTCTGTGGAAAGAAAACGTTTTCGAGAAATGCTTAAAAATAGCTAAATTTAACCTTAAAATAGCTAAAAATGCCTAAAAACACGGCAAAACCGGGAAAATTATTCAACATTTACCCTGAAAACCCCATTTTTTGGGCACTTTAGAGTTCTCGGGGGGGATTCTGGGAGGAGCAGCCAACCACCCCCCTCCTGTAGGAAAAGCCAGGTTCACTGTGCGGGCTGAAAAGACGTCCGGAAACTGGAACTGTTCCCAAACAATGCTTGCGTCGGATCCTGGGAGCGTCAGTGTCACTGCCCCTCCTGTTGCGGCTGCAATTCGGATAGGACGACTTCGGTAGACTGGTCACGTGCCCCGGTAGACCAAGATAGGATTAGACTCAAGTATTGTCCAGCGACCTAAGATCCCTTAACCTCAGAAGTTGATACACTACTTCTCAGGCCGCAAGGAATGGAGAAGACTGATGAGTGGAGCGGCGACATGGACGGACAACCTCTGGGCCAATGAGTCAAGTCAAGACATTGGACCTCCAACTAAAGCTTACAAATACTCTCAGTTAGCCGTGGGGAAATGTCACAGAAACGAAAAATTTCCAAAACAATTCGGATGCCTGATCAGCTTAAAGTTTAAAAATCAGACAGGTTTAAAAATCTAATTAACGATTTTATTAAATCAAAACAGAGTTCAGTTATATAATGTCCAGTGCCTAAAGGATGGCTACTAGATAACAAACTGGGAAACTTGACAGCAGCATTGAAAACCAGATACAACACAAGGATCTGATCTGAGGTACTGGCGCCTGAGAAAGGGAAGGGGAGAATGACCAGACGAGATGTGACTGAGAAGGGGCGTGCGAGGATCAACCAGGAAAGGAAGGTGAGAGGGGCAGTCCCTTCCTGGGAGGACTCCACCCAACGCTCTTCTCCTGATCAGCCACCAGAATAATTACCGCATTATGCCAAACAGTGGCCCATAGGCGATTCTTCGGAATTCGCAATTTCGGATATGATTTTGTAATCCAAAAAAGCGCCCACTCCCCGAAAAAACGCCCATGGGCTATTTTTTGGAAACAGTCTTATTAATGCTGCTTAGCCAAGTTTCGATAAATTCGGGTGCTCGGGAAGTGTCAGTTGCTTAGGTACTTGTATATCCAAAGAACAGACAATTGATTCTAAGCCTTGAAGTAGCTTAATCAGCCATAACTTTATTCACGAACTTGTAGTTTCCCACGGCATTTAAGTGAGCATTGAGAAATCCAAAAAAGCGCCCACCCCCCGAAAACACGTCCATGGGCGTTTTATTGGGTGAACCACTGTTTGGCATAATACGGAACGTATCCCCTCCCTTCCCACAAACGTCCATTCCCCCACATCACATAAGGCGACCTCCAGACCTACCGCAGCCAAACAGAGATTCCGCTAAGGACTCCACGATTCCATGCAGCTCCTGAAACAACAACACCAATACATTATATACAGTAATGGCTCATAACAAAGTAAACTGTTAGCAAAGTTCGCAAATTCGCACGTACTTCGCGAAGCAAGCGACATCTCGCTAGTGAACTTCACGAAATTGTTAGTTAGCTAATTTTAGGGGGTTTCGTCGTCGTCGTGGGTGTTCGATCAGGATGCCGCGCCGCATCCTATAGTCGGCGGACCCCAAGGAGCCCACTACTATTCAACGAGCGAAGTTCAGCCTCCAAATCATCGCGAAGGCAGGATATTTCTGGATTTGGCCCGAGATCTGTATATACATGGCTGTTAGGGATGGGCGAGGGAAAAAGGACTGGAATAAAGGTTTTTCCGTTTTTTCCATTTTTTCCGATGGGGTGAAAAAAATACAAAACTATTCCTAGTGTTATTTTGACGATTTTTACAGCAAAATATACAGTTTTCTGAACTTTTCCAGCGAATGCGCACTATTTACAACCTATTCTGTTGGTAATAGTAGGTAGAGGTATGTTAAATCTGACAAAAGTGTATTCAGATTTTTTGGAGCATCGGAAAAAATGAAAAAATATTCGGGACTAAATATTCGAATAAATATTAATTTATGAAATCAGAACTTTAAGAAACTATCAAAAGCACTGTTTAATGAGACAATAAGACAATATTCATGAACTTAAGCTAATTTCTGGGATTTAACATGTTTGTCATGGAATGTGAGAATGGTTGCGTAAGTCAGGTAGAATTAATAATTCCATGCATAACTATGGAGTATTCAAACAGAAATTGCTAACATCTGGAATTGTTAACTTTACGCAGTGTGTTACCTGCGAAAGCCACAAACCAGGTCTGGTAGAACCGCCAAGATCAACAGAAGTCACCTGTAGCTTGCTTTACAGTATCACCTGCTGAAATTATTCGATTTTCGTAATCAATATTGGAACCTCTGTAAGAGCTTGTATAACTGTATTACCACTGTGGGCAGTGGCGTAGATACAAAAAATTTTCAGGGGGGGCGGTTTGGACCGAAGTCTGGGGGGGTTAAATTTTTTATTTTTTGCTCAATGTACATTGAACTTCAATGTATGAACACTACGCACAAAATTTTTATAAGGTTCTAAGCTAAAATCTATTGTAACCGAAAGCGGTATGCTAAAACCTAAAAAGGGGGGTCTGGGGGGCGGAGCTCCCCAGAAGTTGAGAAAATTTTTCAATTTTGCTATTAAAACGCTATTGAAACATTGAATTCTTTGCCTTCTTCCGTATATTATCAATTGCCAAACCAAATTTTGTAGTTTAATTTGCTATATATTTGCCACTTCTACAGTCTCGTACGAAAACTCAGATTGGATGCTCCCATCATGAGAACAGGGTATTCCAAGCAGCACATTTCCAGTATCCACCATTTAAGGCAATCATGTTTGCAATAATGCAGCTAATAAAACTACAAACCTGGCAAAGCAAAGTAAAGCAAACTAGTAAAGGTTTAGTTATATATAGTATACTAATAACTAAGTCGCGCCGAAGACGCGAAAATTTTTGAATGAAGTACAAATGCACTAATTTTTGGGGCATTTTTGTACAATTTCTTTGCGTTTATAATAAATTTAAAAGCCCGCGCTTCGCGCGGGCTTAAAATTTTTCTTCTGGCCAATTTTTGTCAGGGGGGCAAAACCATTTCGGGGGGGGGGGGGGCCGCCCCCCCCCCCCTCTACGCTAGTGCCTGTGGGGCTATTAGATATCATGAACACGGCTTCTGTGCATTCAGAAACATGAAATAACGCAACTTTTAGCACATTGGGCAATTTTGGGGTGACCGGAAAAAAGGAAAAATGGAAAAAAACCGGAAAAAACCAACCATACTGGTAGTGGTGAGGGCTGGGCAGAACAGAAGCAAGTGTTCTATACAGTTTCTGGCTCTCCAACTACTAGCAGAAGCTGCAATTAGGGGCAGGGAATCGGTTAGGGTCAATGGTGGTATCCCGGAGATGAGGGGTTTTCTCCATATCTACCAAAAATTGATATACAAATTTAAAATCTAATTTGGACTCAAGATTAGCTGTCGTCGAGAAGTTCGTTAAAGTTTAGCGAAGTTTGCATAATTTCGCGAAATTCGGCAAGAGTTTAGCGAATTTCAAGTAGAGTTTAGCGAAGCTCGTCAACGTTTTGCGAAGATTTTATATAGCAAACTTCCTTTGCACTTCGCTAAAATCTTCGCGAAATGCACCAAAATTTGGGCGAATTTCGCGAAATTAATGCGAACTTCGCTAAACTTTAGTGAACTTCGCGAAGGCAGCAAATCTTGGGTTCAAATTAGATTTTAAATTGTTTTGCAAATTTTGGTAGTTAGTTTTTGACAAAACCCCTCAAATTTGCTAACAATTTCGCGAAGTTCGCGAAGCAGGCGACATTTCGCTAAATTTAGAGAAGTTCGCGAAAAAGTTAAAGTTCGTAGAGTATTCGCAACGTTTGCGAACTTCGCAAAAGAACTACCGTTGTTTTGAGGTATACTCTACATGTCCCATATTCGATAAGACTAAGAAATTGCTTTATCACCATAAACTGGGAAAAACTTCTGTTGAAATAATCCCTAAAACTGAGCCTAACAGTTCCACAGAAAAAGACTGCTATATTAATGGCAGAGATGCGCCAGGGCCGGTGCCAGGACCTCATCATGGCCACGAATCCCGGGGACTGAAAATCAAATATTTTCTCTAAATCTAGGACTTACATAGCTTTAGCTTTAATAGCTTTAATAGCTTTATATACCTGGCTTTTTCCTAGGCAAAAATTTCTGGGAGGGGGGGGAAGTCTGGGGGTCCCCCCCCAGGTCTGGTGGGGCTCGGATTTCTGGGGGGGGAAGAAAAATTTTCCTAAAAATAGCTATTTTTTGCTGCTGAACTAAAAAATTAACTAAAAAATTAGCTTAAAATAGCTAAAAAATGCTTAAAAATAGGTAAAAATCCGGCTAAGCCGGAAAAATTTTTCAAAATTTACCCTCAAAACCCCATGTTTCCGGGCACTTTAGAGTTCTGGGGGGAAGGCCCGAATCCTGGGGGGGCGACCCAAGTCGGGGGGGGGGCGAATTTCTGGGCCCCCCACCCCCTCCCCCTGTAGGAAAAAGCCAGTATACGTAGCTTTAATAGCTTTATATAGCTTTAATTCCAGGTTAATAAATATTACTATTATTGTTTCCATTCAAACCAGTGAGAAAACTAAACTATAAATCTGTCACAATTTTAACTTTTGACTTTCGAAATTCCAAAATTTTGGTCAAAAAACTTTAAAATTGATAAAGAGGCCCCGGCACTAAGTTGTCACTCAACACAAACTGTTAGTTCCATCCAATCTTCCCATTTTTCGAGCACTTCTTCACGGGAGAATGGAGCAGAGACTCACGTAATCCGAAAAGGCAAGGAACTGGGCGAGGGGCCTGGGGAGGGACTCGCACTGTCGACGACGCTGGAGCCAGACCTCCAGTTCGAACACGGTCCAGAGATAGGCCTCCAGGTCGCAGCATCGACGGGACAGAAAGTCCTCATCCAGATTTCCCACCAACTTCTTGGGAGGCAACAGGATTCCCTTGGCAGCACCCTTGCTGGAGAATCGACGTCGGTCGAAATCCGCAAACTCGGAGTAGCGGCGGGACACACTCCAACGACAACCATCCACGCTGACTTCTACCGTGTACGCCTCAAATAAACCAGCAAACAACATGCACATACAAAATCACATCTATATAGCACATTCAAACTTTGGAAAAAGCTGCATCAGGGCAGGGGCGAGACGAATTCTCTAAATTCTGAATTTTAGCACAATACGTATATATACGTATACGTTATATATACTTGCCGAAGACGGATAAAGTGTACACACGCATACAAGTAACAAAAATGTTCGCAGAAAGAGGATAATACTTACATCATGTGTTACTGTGTTGGCCTATCTTTCCTTTAAATTCCGGTTGAAAAGTAAAGACAACTGTATCATACGCCACAGCAAGTGTGGGAGGGTGGCTCTATGATAAAAGTTGAGTTCAGTTCGCCTGCAGGGGCGGATCCAGGGAAGTTGCGGCTGCCCACTCGTCGCGATTCGAAGGTAGGAAAAAATTAAGGGAAAAAATACGAAAACATCCGTAGTGTATTTGAAGAAAAAGCTTGAAATTCGTCCGAGTATTAATCGCAATCTGGTTTGAATCGCAATCTGGTCGCAGTTGTTTTTTGACTCTTATTATAGCTATTGGTTGTTTGATCTTTTACCGCTAAGCTATTTTTACGTATCTACGTTTGTACAGAAAACGAGCTGCCTTATGTAGAAAAAGTTAAGTCATCTTTGCTTAAGGACAAAATTATCATGGAAAACTAATGGCAACAAGCTCACTGCAAAACAGTAGAAACGCGAGCAAGTCGCGAGCCAGTCCCTGCTAGCGTGCTGTACCTTCTAGCCAGGACTGTATGCAACCTACCACATAATCTTGTAATCGATCGTATCGAAGAATCTTAATAGCTTCTTCTTTTCGAGCTAAATCAAATTCTTTAGCACTGAAATATGCCATGTTTCAGAATCCGCCATGAAGTTGTGCAAGCTAAAAAGTGTAGTTTTTAATTCAGTAGTTTACAGAGAGTAATATATATTGTATATATACATTTCAGGTATGGGCGCACCCAGGGGAGGGGTTTGGTTACGACATCCCTTTTTGTCTGACCCTCCACCAGGAATTTTTGGGTGAGAAGACAAAAATTGGACAATTTTCAGTACATAAAACTAAAAAATATAAAATTTTTCCTCGCCTGCGACGCCATTATATATATATATATTATATATATATACGTATATATATATATATATATATATATATCTCAAATTTTATAAAATTTTCGTCCCATGCGGCGCTTCTCTCTCCTCATTTTAAAAATTTCTTGTTTCAACTTTAAATTTTTTGTGCCTGCGGCGCCTATATATGTAAAGGTAAAAAGAAAAGCTTAAGCTTTGTAATTTTTCGCGCCGCCGGCGCTTTTGCAGCTTGTTTTTTTAATTTTTCGTGCACGCGGCACCATTCTATCTTGATTTTTAAAATTTTCGCGCCGGCCCTGCTTTTCGCGCTCGTTATTTTTATTCGCTGCGAATGCGAAGCTTTTTATCCAAATCCTTTCACGGTTTCCATTACAAATTCTTCCATATATATATATATATATATATATATATATACGTATATATATGTCAAAAAATTTGTCAACATATTATATATAAACACGTATACAACGTACGTATATACAAAATTCTTTGTAAAAGTTTCCAATGGTTATAGAACGAGCGAGAGAGCGAGAGAACGATCCGATGGATTGATCGATCAGTAGAATCGGTCGATCAAAATCGATCAAAAACATTTTTGTCTCCGATTTTCGTGAAAAGTAGGCCCTAGGCTAATTCGGGGGTGCTGATTCCGAATCTGCAGTCGAAATTTCGATCCGAGCTGCCAGAATCGAGTTATGGACGAATTTTTGAAAAATCGGTTTTTGAGGTCGAACGATCGATTTTCACGAAATTTCTACTGCAGATTCGGAATCAGCACCCCCGAATTACCCTAGGGCCGACTTTTCACGAAAATCGGAGACAAAAAATTTTTTGATCGATCGGATCGATCTCTCGAATCGATTTTTGAAACCAGCGACCTTGATTTACCCTAGGGGCAAGTTCTCAGGCAAATTGGAGACAAAAAATTTTTGGTAATCATTTATTTCAGGGGTCAAAAAGGTTTTCTATATAAAATCGTCGATAAAATTTGGCGGAAATTCAGCTACGGGGGTTTTCTGGGGTGGCGGTTTCGGGAAAAATACCAGATTTAATGCAGCTGCTGAACCGCGACCTGTAGGGCGCCGAACCCGGTTTTGGGAGGTGAGCCCGTGGGAAAATTTTTATTCCGACGCTCCCGAACCGTGAAAATGGGTTCTGGGGGGTTTTTGGGGGCCAGGAATTCAAATCCGGAGTCCGTTTTTCTGCCCGATCTCCCCATCATGCTGTGGTGCCCTACCGCCGGCATGGTTCCAACCCCGTGGGAAAATTTTAATCCGACGCTACCGAACCGCCAAACTGGGATCTAGGGGTTTTTAGGGGCCAGAAATTCAAATCCGGGCTCCGTTTTTCTGCCCGACCTCCCCATCATGCTGTGGTGCCCTACCGCCGGCATGGTTCCAACCCCGTGGGAAAATTTTTATTCCGACGCTCCCGAACCGCCAAACTGGGTTCTACCCTTCCATAATGACCTTTTTTGTATTTCAGAAAGATATAGCAAGGTTAACAAAAAAATCACCCGAGATTTTAACAAAAAAATCACCCCACCCTGACTCACAGGAACGTCGCAGAGACCCAATTTTTTGAGTGGTGATAGCCAGCCACACATCTCGACATTACAGCCTGTGAGTTTGAGCCCCTAGACACTCACAATCCGTCCATGTCAGACCTTTAAGTGAAGGTACCCAAAACGTTCATGACCGAAGTTAGAGTTTCGGCTGCTATTTACTAAGGGAAAACCCTAGGCAACCCATATTGTGCATGTGACATGTCCTGACTGTGGGCTATCGACACACACACACACACACACACACACACACACACACACACACACACACACACACACACACACATATATATATATATATATATATATAAGTTCCCAGTCGGACCTCTGAGCCGTCCTGGGGTGGGTTGTTGTTAAAATTTTAACAAATAAAAAATCACTTCATATTTTATTACTGAAGTCAGAACAGCAGCCTGTTTGAGGTTGTCTGACACTTCTGGGAGTCCAACCTAACCAGCCTGGCCTGAACCGTCCGACGGTAAACGTGATTCCAGAAGTCAGTACTAGACTACAGTTACGTAAAAACAGTCAGAAGTGTCAGACAACCTCCTGGCTTACTTCTAGGCCAAAATTTATGGGGGGGGGCGATATGGGGAGGGGCTCGAAGAAGCCCCCCCCCAATCGATGGGGGGGCTCACCGAAAATGGGGGGGCATATTTTTTGACAAATTTTTAGGTTTTTTGTGTAAAAATTGCTAAAAATCGCTAAAAAATAACCAATTTTTGGTGTTTTTTAAGCTAAAATAGTGGAAAATTAGGTGAAAATCCGACGAAGCCGGAAAATTTTTTGAAAATTTAGGCTAAAAATGGTAAAAAATGGCAATCTTCGGGGTTATGGGGCAACGGAAAAGACAACGCAGATTCACAATTTATTCAAGTATATAATATATATGTACCAGAGATGCAGGACAGAAATACAAATGCATACATATATTTTACTTATAAACACGTAGATACTTGCACAGTATGCTTTTACAGCTTTTCAATCCTTCTTTAAAATCAAGGACATTTTTGCTAAGAATAATGCGTTCAGGTAATGCATTCCAGGGACCTATTACTCGACAGGCAAAGGAAAATTTTAATAAATCAGTAGAAAACTTTGGGCATTTTAGTTTAAGCAAATGACCCCGACTTTCGTAAGGTATGGAAGCAAAGACAAAAAGCTCAGAAGGAGCGATAACAGTATATCCGAAAATTATCTTATATAATAATACCAAATCCACAAACATGCGTTCGAGCTCTAAAGTGGTGAGACCAAGCAGTTCACACTGAGTTTTATAATTGTACTGGTTTAAATAAATAAAAGAAGAACAAGAAAGTAATTTGCACTTTTTCGATTTCCTTTATATCTTTTATAAGCCATGGATTCCAAATTTCAGAAGCGTAAAACAATATCGGTAGAACGTAGGCTTTGTACAATTTAACTCTCACCGCAGTATCATCAGATACAAAATTGCGAAAAATTAGAGATAAAAAACCGATCTTGCTTTGTTACACATTTTAGCGATATGGGTTGAGAATTTTAGATTATTTACCATCCAAACTCCAAGATCCGTGTACCCTTCAACGCCTACACGAGCACTTCACTTGCATAACTGTAATTAAATTTCGGATTATTACGACCGACATGCAAAATAACAGTTTTTGGGATCGATACGGTTAACTGCCAATCAGACACCCATTTCTCGAAACTATTTAGCAAATTCTGTAGAACGTTTTGTCGATCAATACCAGAGACAAACATTTTTATATCATCCGCATAAGCACAACAACAATCATTATTGTTAAGGAAAAGAAACTCATTAATAAAAACCAAAAATAATGTCGGACCACATACTGAACCTTGAGGGACACCGCTAACTACAGTACTCCAGTTTGAAAAAGATTCATTTAAACGAACTCTTTGTCGCCTTCCAGAAGACAAAAAAGCAGATATAAGGTTTAAAAATTTCCCAGAAAACCCATAAGACTCAAGTCTATGTAGTAGTTTTGGAATTGAGAGAGAGTTGAAAGCTTTTTTCAGATCAATGTATACAATATCTAGAAGCAATTTAGAATCCATAGATTTTATCCAATTATTAGTACAATTCAATAGGTTAGTAACAGTTGATCTGCCCTTTAGGAAACCATGTTGATTTGATGCGATTATATTTCTATTTACACAATGCTTCATAACATTCCTATTTAATCAAACAACTCAAAGGCCGTGCGGCACCACTGGTTAAAGAAATATCGCGGTAATTATCAACAGAAGCTTTTGATCCTTTATTTTTATAGATCGGCAATGTTGTTATCTTTCCAGCCCTGTGGAATGGTACCCGTAAAATAACAAAAGTCTGTAATCAGGTATATATAGGAAAAGCTAATTCAGCAGCAAATGTTTTATAAAATATATATGGAATATCCTCAGGCCCACTCACTAGTGTAGGCTTAAGCTAGGACACAAAACCTCATAGATATCTAGCACATCAAACATAATCATAACACAAGTAAACTGAGATACATATTCACTTCAGGTATAATTCCATTATCATCGGTGTAAACAGAGGAGAAAAAATTATTCAGGACGTTACATTTTTCAGAGTCCGTATATGCTTCCGAACCATCTTGTGATTGAAGGGTTGGAATACCAGACTTCGTTTTTAAGTTTTGGTTTGCATATTTAAAAAATTTCTTGTTGTTTGGGTTATGAGCAAGAGAGATTTCATGATCCCGTAAAAAAGATTTTAATTCTCTAT
>JASAND010001524.1:0-39863 GCA_030248195.1 Trissonchulus latispiculum
TTCATTGCCCAAGCAATGAATCAAGAGAGCAATCTTCCGGCGTTCGGGAAGATCCTCTGCCCCACTGGCAATAAGATAGTTTTGAAAACGTTTCAACCATTGGGGCCACGGAACATTCGGTTGACCTGGACTTTCCAGGTACGGAGATGGCGGCTTCAGAGAATTGAAATTCATGTTTAGACTCTCGTCGCCAGATTGTTGTAGCTCTTAGTGACTACTGAGCTGTACTTAACTCTAACATGTATATATAATGACGGAACGGAACTAACTAAAAGATATTAAATTTTAAATCTCATTTTCAACAGTTACAACAGTTAATTAGGTACGAACTTTGGAAAAAATTCCTAGCTCAAATCCCAAAAATAGCCTTAGACTAACTCACCCCAAAAATTAATGCTATATTAGAGCCTAAATTGGGGGAGATCCAGGTACACAATTTATACACGTATACAAACAGTCAGACCCTAGGAGAAAAAATTTTCAGATTTTTTTGACCCTAGGGGGGATTTACCTACCTAAGAAAATTGGCAAAACTCGTGCGCTGAACGCGAAGAACTACGGAGGGAACCCCAACGAAACTAAAACAAAAATAAACAGAAATTTGAAAAATTTTACGAAGGGGTTCAGGCAAGAAATCCCTGAGCTCCTGGCAGCCTAATGTAGCGGGGCTAGTAGGTTTTCCTACGTACTAACACCGTTACCACGTCCTGACGTAGCGGACGCGGAGACCGTGGCACAGATGGATAACTGACCGACTACAGGAGACGGTAGGGACAGCCTCGCCAGATAAATACGCAGGGGTAAT
Source organism: Trissonchulus latispiculum (assembly GCA_030248195.1). Lineage (NCBI taxonomy): Eukaryota > Metazoa > Nematoda > Enoplea > Enoplida > Ironidae > Trissonchulus > Trissonchulus latispiculum. The sequence continues at coordinate 806 of JASAND010001524.1, forward strand.
TCCGATCCTAAGGGCGAGATGACTCGCACTCTCACTCACTCAGAATAGAACTACCTACCTAGCAGGAGCTCAGTAGAATTACAAAGCCTAACTAATTACACTTTAATAAAGGATAAGAACAACAAGTTAATATAATTAATAACAACAGTATAAAATACTGGGTCGAACCCTCAAACACACAAACAACAGACACTAACTTACAGTTACAGCTGACAAGGTTGGACAGGCCAACCAACGTACCAAAGCTCTGGGGAAAGCTGGAGGAGACACAAAATATGTACACAGCAAATATGGGGGATAGCGTGATAAGAGCAAGTGCTCGCGATGACAGAAATAACAACAATAATGGGGGGAAGCGAGTGTTGGGCTGGACCCTCCCACGAGCGCCCCTTAGTGGAAATTTCCCCCAATCACGTAGCTCCCAAGTCACGATGGGGGGAACCCACCCAATCCCATACTTACACGTTGGGGGAGCTATGTGACTTGCAAACGTGTCCCAGCCCAAGGTGATGACGATATGATAAGCCAAGCGGGTAGCTATGCTAGCTACAACCGCCAGCAACGGAAAGGTTGACCGTGTGTCACCTTGATCCGTTACACAGCCCTTGAGCCAGGAGTGTCACCTCGAATGATGACTACAACCGTGGAGGAGGGGCCAGCTCCTCAGGGCAGACGCCCTACACGGTCTCCTGTTACCTTCCCACATAAGTGGTACCCATTTACCGACCAACTAAGGATGGATAGCTGGGTTGGCTAGAGCCCACGGCGAACCGATATGTACTTAGTCCCTTGCTCAAGGGGATTTGTGAAAGCCTTGTGGTAGCGGGGATTCGAACCTCGGACTATCGGATCCACTATCGGATCAACCACTCGGCCGGCACGCCACATTATGTATTATAATGATAACAATTGTATAATAACTAAAGGCCGTTCGTATATTCTTCGAGAGTGCAAGGGAAATACGGAGAACAGTCAAAGTCACTCACCTCGTTGACTTCTTGCATGAAATAAGACCAGTTCATGCGCTGATCTGCAGTACAGTTCCTTTTTACAGCTTCGTCTATCACGATTTGGCTGGAGCTTGTTGTAGCACGAACACACTGCGGAAACAAGTTTAGAAAGCATACTCAATACTCAATGCAAGCATACTCAATTCATCAATTAATACCTTTGACTTAACTTTCATCTAGTTTGCTTTTTATTTTTTATTTCCTGACTTTTATTCATCTTGCGTTAATACTCTAGTTTCTGCTTAGGATTGTCGGTTCGAGAAATATCGCCTCTGGAATCCCAGAATGGAACCGCGCCGGTTTCGCCAGTCCAGAAGAGACTACGAGTGATGAGTTTCAACGTCTGGAATTCTGGAGGGAATGTATACAACGGGACTTCAAAAATAGTAGAGCAAATCCGAAGACAGAACGCTGACGTTGTTCTGTTACAAGAAATGAATCGTTATGAGCATTATACCATTTCTTATGAGCTCGGTAGGTATTAGAGTGCATATTTCACATTTGTACTCATGTTAAAATTTCTTGACACGCTGACCTGACGACTAAGACAGGTACTTTTCTCTAAATGCTTGACGCGCTCTAAGACTGACCTAAACGAACTGCATGCAGTATAATGCCGAAACCAAAAACAGGCACAATTAAGACCAAAAGTGTCAGACTACTGAGTGAAAACAAAAAGCATTTGCGTGAAGGAGTGTGACAGTCTCGCGAGTGAATAACGGTAGGGCTAATAAAGTTTCAGTCACTGAAACTGAACTGAAACCGAAACTGAAACTGAAACTGAAACTGAAACTTAAACTGAAACTGAAACTGAAACTGAAACTGAAATTATTATAGGGTATACGCCGGCGATTGAAACCGAAACTGGAACTAGTTTGAGCAGAGTCCTGAAAGTCGGACTGAAATTTAGTTTCAGGCATTTCTCAAAACATGAATATTTGAAAGCTATTGTAGTTAAGTTGCTGTTAAAGTTAAAGCCGCTGTTAAAATCATCAATTTATGCTTTATATGGCCAGATGTTGGTAAGATGCAGCAACTTAAAGCGTACACTTTAATAAGTAGAATGATATGTACTACACGAGAAAAACAGTAGTTCGATGTGGAGTCGTTACGATGTTCTCACGTACGAGAACGAATCTAGAGTTATGCATCATAACTTATGATATTGCCAACTATTACACCAATAGTCCCACTTAGGTGGCAATATCGTAACTGAAAGTAGCACACGGAAACATTAATCTTTACAGACTACTTTTTCACACAGCTCTTTTCAGTTGGCGCAACCAGAGAACCTATTCCCACTGCATTCCCATTTCCTTTAAGTTGCCAATTTAGTTAAGAGTGATACTTATATGGACACTTGATTTCGCCACAAATGGTCGCACTGTCCTTTCGCCACTTCGCAATGGCAAGCTTACTCTTTGAGTCATCCTTTGCTTTTAATGCACGTCGTAGTTTCTTTACTTCTTCTTTACTGTCTTTCCGAGAACTTTCAGCGTAGTTGTTTGCCTCATACTTTTTCGAAGAACTAAGTCGTCATCCGGGAATCCATGTGAGTCCACCCCAAAACGGGAATCCACAAGATTCTACCCCAGAACGGGAATCCAGAGGATTCTACCCCGCATCGGGAATCTACGGGATTCTACCTCGAATTGGGAATCCCTAGTCCCAATGACACATAAACGTCTTTTTGTTGTTGCAACATCTGTACCATCTTTACATACATCCCATTGGCATACTTGATGCTGCGGCCATCGATCATTCGGGAATCCTGGCTTCCAAAAACGGAGCTAAGGAATGGACGCAAGGCCTGCCCAGCATGTCTGGGCCCATAACCTGTTGGTAAGAGGCAGCAACGTAACGCGTACACTTTAATAAGTAGAATGATATGTACTACACGAGAAAAACAGTAGTTCGATGTGGAGTCGTTACGATGTTCTCACGTACGAGAACGAATCTAGAGTTATGTATCATAACTTATGATATTGCCAACTATTACACCAATACCAGAAACTGCAGTTTTCAAGTGAAACTCAAACTCCGCCTGAAACCAAAACGGAAACTCAAACAAATTTCGTCTTTCGACTGAAATTGAAACTGAAGCTGTAATTATCTTGGATTACCGATTAAAACTGAAGCTGAAAAAATCAAAGTCGTCTGCTGGAGCAACACTACGAAGATCGTGTCGCTTGTAGCATTTTTTCAGTTAGACAGTACTCAACGCTGCGAAATTGATATGGTAACCTGAATCTTCTGAGCATTCCTCATCCTCTTACTTTGTAGGTAGGGATTGGAATTCCTGTCATCATCCGACTGTGGAAGGGAATGTGATTATCACTCGTCATCGAGTCAGAAGAATATTTCCCGGTGTGATTGGAAATCAACCAAAATCAATCGGCTGTGAGATCTCAGTAGGAATATTTCCTAATCAAATGCTACTCAATCTCTGGTCTGTTCATTTATATTGGGGCTATTACGGACCGTATGCTGCTTGCCATAGAATGCTTCAAGTAGGCACAATTTAGCATATTTTTTAAACAGTTTGAACAATGAGATCTTAGGTGATCTGTATATATCTGACATGGCTCATGACTGGTTCTTTAAACTGAGTTCTTTAAGGTGGTGACATCCTTTTGTTCAATGCTTTTGTGGTGATTTTTTTAAAACGCTATAACTTTCGCAATTTCTGGAGTTGGAGAAAGCTTTATACTTCGTTTTAAAGCTTATGACCAGGACATTCACATGAACTTACGAAATTAGCAATATTAGCAAAAAATAGCAAAACTTTTCTGACATAGCGGCTAAATATAGACCAAAAACATTTGAACATCGATTTCTAAAAACTGTAGAATTTTCTTTCTTCTTTTTGTTCTTTTTGTGCCACGATATGAAGAACATATTTGTCGACGGACGTTTTTTGATTTGGCTCAGCAGTTCTTAACAGTCGAGAAAATTGGCCAAATACACGGCAACACGAAATTTCGCAACTTCGCATTTTAGACCAAACCAAGAAAAACATTTCTCCGCAGAAGTGCGAAATTTCGCTCTGCCAAAAATCTTTAGAATATGCCGAGTAGTTTTTAGGAAATCGATGTTTAAAATTGAAAAATTTAAAATTAAAATTTAAAATTGAAAAACCGCAGGTTTTTCAAAATGGGTTTTCGCCAAATCTCTAGCTTAAAGCAACGAACTACAGTTAATAGACATTGATAAAATGCATAAAATGCAACTGGATTGTGTATCCATTGAGTGTAAATGGACCAAACTTGCTCCTAAGTTTTGGCAGTGATTTTGAAAAATCTGATTTCTTCGAAAATGGCCATTTTTGACTCTCAAAATGATTTTTTGCTTCTACTGCTTATACACTGGAGAGTTCAAAGGTTGTAAAAAATGTTAATTTTTGTATCCGCTTTCCAGCCAAAGCAACCAATCCGGTGTCTGGTCTACCTACTGGGAGCCTAAGGCCAAATACCAAAACTTTTCTATCTTTGGCCTAAAAATACGGGACTGGTCCCAGAATGTTAGAGCACGGAAATAGGGTATTTCATAAGTTTTAGTTATTTATGTAAAGGACTAAAGCCGTATGAGATAAAAATACCCTAAAGAAACCAACACCTTCAATCTGGATATTGTATTTGAAGTATCTTTATGCTTAATTTTCTTTGCAGGATCCCTATCAACTGTATCTGTGCGAGAAGGCTGGAATGTATTCGGAGCAGACGGTGGCACAGGGAAGACACATTGGCAGAATTCCTGAGATTCTGGCTCTGCTCCGCCATCCGCCGTTCTGGCAGCAGATGGTCAAAAGCGCCACCAAGCCGGAAATCCCGCTGATTGTCGGTGGCGATTTCAACGCCCCTTCCCATCTAGACTGGACCAATGAGACAGCCAGTCATCATTGTGGTTGGTCTTTTAATTGGCCGGTCTCGCGACTGATGGAAAATTATCGGTTCAAAGATAGCTACCGTGTAGCTCATCCTTCACCACTTTCCCATCCTGGTAATACCTGGTCCCCTGTCTATAAGTATAATAGCGATTTTGAGGGGATATTTTTGCCCGAACCTCAAGATCGTATTGACTACATCTATTATCGCGGAAGTCGATTACGCGTCTTGAGCTCCTATGTGACCACAGGAGCCACAGAAGTTAACAATTTTCCCTACTACAGAATGAATGAATGGCCTTCTGACCATGCGGCTGTAATCACTGATTTCGAGCTTTTATAATGTTTGCATAATTATAATAAAATCGCTGACTCTAGCCAAATGCACTGACGTGAAATGTTAGATCTATTTTGCATCCATTTTATTAGCAAGAATAGATTTTTGTTATACCAATTAAGAGAGTAATTTTAACCATTTGTTGCATGATCCAATTTATTCAAAACACTAAAGCTACATAGTTCACAGTTTTCTTATCACAAAATAGTGTCAAATGTTGTAGTCATTTGGCTTGGTTACTCTGGTGTCTCCATTTTGCAGCAGTTTTTGCAGAGTGAATGGTGATAGCCAGGTAGGATAAGGGAGTGGTAGAGTTGATGCTGACCTTGGACAGAAGTAGGTGGAGCTTAACTGGGACGGCGAAAAATATGAAGGTGAGAATGGAAGGGGCAAGCACGAGGGAAAGTGAGTTAGATTTAAGTGAGGCATGGGTCTCATTGCATTCAGTAATGGAGAAAACGGAGTTTCAAAAGAAGTGAGATCCTTCCGGCTGGAACGTCTGAAACATGTATAACACACATCAACATTCGCTAAAGCTAGTCTTTCACAATGAAGCTGATATGGATTATTACGACTATTAAGGACTTAATGGGCTACCTTTTCCCCGACGTGACCCTCGCAGTTCCGGAACTGTGGGCGTCGGAGTGGGTAGGGACGCGGGGGGGGGGGCAAATTTAATGTAATTGTAACTATTAAGGATGCAGTCGAGCACCCTTCCTCGGATTAGGTCCGCACCCCATATTACGTAAGGAATTAATCAAGATATTCTGTAAAGGGCTCAGGAGAAACACACTAAGTTAAACCAGTCACTGAACATAGGAGGTGCATGCCCGCACTTATTCTGTTAGATCACCTATTTCTTTAATTGTACGACTAAGTTGTTAAATACTAATATTCGTTTGTTATTCGGTTTGTTATGTTATGTGCCCACATTATTATTTTAGTTTATTGCTTTAGTTGATAGGTGAGTTATGTTTTCGTTGCGTGCTTGTTACTAGATCTTAATTCTACTGTTTTTCGTAGTGTAAAAGGTCACGGTAATAACTCTCCTCATAGAGGTGAACCTCTATTCTTTCGCAATTCCATTTGACGGATGATCGGAAACAACAAATCAGCTTGCTTGCAGAAATTTCTTTGTAATCAGCGTTTGCTTTATACTTATATATTACCAAAAAAGGTCTCCACTTCCAAGATCGCCAAACATGCCGGTTATAAAGGGAGCAGAGTAACCACAACTGACCAGCTGTTTAGAATACCGAATCTCTCTCCACGCATTTGTCATTTGTCTAGTAAGAGCAGTTTTGGAACACTCGTATAAATCGTATAAAAACGTCCCTGCACTTTTCTCCTAGGGGCCTGTTGCATAAAATTCAGTAGTATTTACCATTGAACTATTGAACTATTAGCTCTATTGAAATCCACTATTGAATCACTAATAAAACACTATTGACTATTAGTTCAATAGCAGTTCATTAGTATTGACTTTTATGCAACAGAAACGACTATTGAACTGTTGACTATTAAACTATTGAAACACTATTGAACTACTATTAGTGTTTTATGCAACAAGCCCCTGGCATAACCAGCAGCTGGTTGTCGCCAGTAACTAAGTAAATTTTTTGCCATTCGTTTGATCTTAAGCTATTCTTATGACAATCAGTCTCCTTTCAATCAATCAACTACTAGCGCCGGAAGTTGCTTACTGTTCACTTGAATAGGATGTGGAACTAGTAGGATCAGATGGAGCAGATCTATTGACACAACTTTGCTTCGTGCTGTGAACTGACTCCACTGAGCGTGGCTGCAAGCATTGTTCTTGAGCACTGCTGGTTCGTTCTTCCTTTCTCCACTTTGCTCTGCGATTTTGAAACCAAACCTAGAAATTGTAGAATAATTACGCTAGAAAATCACAAAGTCACAAATATATATTTGGATACTTTACCGTTTGCATTAATGCTGTGTACAGGAGCACAGCAAATTATTAAGTGCAAGCTTATTTAAAACACATTAAAACATGATTAAATTTGATTAAATTTGATTAAAATTAAAGGATTGATGCATTCATTCAATCATTTATTCATTCGCATATTCACACATTCGGAACTCTAATTCAGTACCACACCTGAACACGAGCCTCCGTCAGTTGAATCCTGATTGCAAGCTCTTCTCTGAAAAACAACACACTAAGTCGTATATATCAGCATTAAACAAGTTAAGGGGGGGAGGTTCATCATGAAAAACTTTTAGGCGACGAATTTCGCTCGTTTTCGCACATAAGTTAGCCACATATGTCGTGCATATCAAGTTTAAATTTTGAGTTGTTTTGTTCAGTTCTCCGTAAGTTACGAGCCATCAACTGTGTGCAATTTGAATATGAGCGAGCACAAGGGTGCTGCAGCCAGCTGAGGCAAATTTTCGCAAATCAACTCTATGTTTTAGCTTATTCTGTTATACACCTTTACAAACTATTAAGAAACGCGTTTTCGTACAGTTTCCAGCCGGATAAGCATGATCAGAAGCTTTCTTAAAGGATTTTTCGAAGAAACAGAACCCTGTCCATCTCGATGTAGTGAAATATTTAAGAGTGCTTAACTTAAAATGATTGATGTATAATATGCCATATTTTGAAAAATTTTAAAAATCGCTGTTTTGTGAAATTCGGGGTTCGAGGGTCCCGTTTGGCACGCTGAGAAGTACTGGACGCAGCTATCAGCATAATTCATGCTGCAAATAGATCCGAAGACATGAATACACAAGTTGGAATAGAAAATAGGCAATTTATGACCATATTGTTGTCGGAATTTAGCCAAGTATTCGAAAATACCGAAATTTTAAAAATTTTGCTAAAAATGCCCATTTTTGCGCCAAAAAGATCTCGAAACTGGAAAAACATACAATGAAACCATTGGTATCAGTGGAACCGCCAATTCAAGTACTACGGAACCCTGGGGTTAGAATTTTTATTTAGGCCTCTGAATTAGAGTAATTTGCAATTCTTTCCGAAGATCCCACTTTTCAGCTGCAAAAAACGTTGAATTTGGACGATTTTTCAATGTTTTCGATAAATAAAAAAAAATTTTAAAAACTAGGAGCCTAAATCAAAATTCTACTTCCAGCGTACCGCAGTTCATGATTATAGCTACATTATAAATATAAAATTATGCAGGATTACAACTGTTTGTCGAGAGATCTTTTTGGCGCAAGAATAAAATCACCACTTTTTCTGTTTCCTATGTTTAACACATGCGGACCTCGACTTTTAGGTGAAATAACTCAACAATCGTAAGAGATACGAATTTAATTTGAAAACTCGTTAAAATATCCCACGCAAAGATCATATGTGAAAATGAGCGAAATCGGAGATGGTCGAAAAATTGACCAAAAATGGACCCCCCCCCTTAAGTCCTAAACTTGTACTATATACTTGGCTGTAGATAGCCAGGTTAAGGGGGGGGGGCTACTAAAATCGACTTGCCCCGAATTTGTCTGATTGGCCTACGTTTTGGCGAAGATATAGAGCATGGGTGTGGTCAAAAAATATCGGGTACTGAGATCTTAGCTGCCTTCCAGCCATGTGCAGCCGTCGCGTTTATGTGCCCGACCCCCCTTTTTCACAACTACCAACATAATTAATTAAAAATTTCTACTGACTGCTAGGCCAAAGCTTCAAAGCTGCCATTTGCCAAAGTGATCTGGCACATACGCCTCTACCTGCAGAAAAATACTAGATGTCTGTATCTTGTCTGCATCTAAGGGAATTACTTATTATTGAAGTTGAAGTTTCGGCAAAAATTTAAAAATTTTTGGCTAACGAAAGAAAAATTTATTAATGGTGCGAGCTATCAGGCTGTAATTTAGCATAAAAGGAGGCCCTATAGGAGTACTCATTTGTGCAAAATGGCAAGAAATTCTGCCGCGTGAAATATTTTTTGTCAACTTTAATCTTCAAAAATTGCCGAAACCGCCATTTTCAGTCTGTCGGATATTGTGTAGCGCCTTTCTGCAGCCATAGAAGTCGCAAACCCTCACTAATCAAGCTGAAATCTTTTGTGGGTGTGTTTTCGACCTCGCTGAGTTCAAATATCTAAAAAGTTTTAAATTCAAAAAATTTGATTTTTTTGATTTTTGGGGTACCATTGCCCAAAAAAGGCGTTTTTGGCAATTTTTGACGATTGAAGTTGACATGAAAATTCTTTCACGCGACAGAATTTCTTACCATTTGGCACAAATGAGTACTCCTATAGGGCCTCCTTTTATGCCAAATTACAGCCTGATATTAAAATTTTTAGCCAAAAACTTTTAAATTCGAATTTGAAGAGTAATTCCCTTAGATGCAGACAAGATACAGACATCTAGTATTTTTCTGCAGGTAGGGGCATAGGGTGCCAAATCATTTTGGCAAATGGCAGCTTTAAAGCTTGGGCGTTAATCTTAAGAGTTAATCTTGCTATCTATGAAAATATTGGGATAAACCAGTACAATGAACCGGTCTGAGTCTAAGAGTTTCGAAAGAACCTACCCTGAAAGGCGGACCCACATTAAAGTTTTCACTAAAATTAACGTCAACAATGTTTGATAAAAATTTGAAAGATCAAAGTCGAGCAAGTTTCCAGTTTTCTTTTTTAGAAATCGAGAACTGGCCTGTGCCATGTCGATAGATACTCGCTACTAAAAGAACTTTAGACTTTACATTACTGTTTGACTACTTCTAAAGTTTTAAAGCTAATAGAACAGATAAGATAAACAGATAAGTGAATAAAATTTTCAATTCTTTAGCACTCTTTGTAATTTTTAATTCAGTAAGTCATATTTTAAAGAGGTGCACCTGGTGAAAACATCAGGATAATGAGTTCTGCTAAAGACTTTCTCCAATTCCTCCAATTGGGTCAAGGTAAATGTTGTACGATATCGACGCTGTTTTCTTTTCTGCAGGGAAAATTCCTCAATTTCATGATCAGTAAGTGTCGTCTTAATTTCTCCAATTTCTTCTTCTCTTTGGCTAACCTCCAATTTCTGTTCTTTTGGTGATCGAGCCATATCTAAAACTAACGACAAGTGAACTCTAAGCCTATTTTTTGCTTTCTGGCACACTGAAAACATTTTTGCATCTTAAAGTGAAAATACTGATGGCTTTAGGAAAATAGCATTACTATAGATAGCGGAAAATAACAGTGTTATCCCATGAGCGAACTGTAAATACAGATGTAATCGTTATTGTTGTAACTAACTATTGACTAAAAAGCAATGAATATACTTTCCGTTAGTGACCAGGAAATTCAGTTATATGAAATGATCATCAAATTACAAAATGATTAAAACGCGAAAGAGTTTTAGCGGTTTTAATATAATTATGATGAAGAGTAGACTTACCTATCACTCAGTAGATATGAGAATAGTTTAAGTGATGAGAAACACTTTAGTGAGAGAGAAATCCACTGCAGCAATCAAGTAAGTGCTTCCTAATGAAGGAGATACAAGATGTAATTCAAAAGCTGTTTGGGAAAAACCTGATACAATTTATTATTGAAAATACAACGGTTGTTGAGAGAATTATAGTTCAACGTCTCTAGGCTCAGAGGCCTGGCACGAAGCATTAATTACACAACCCGTGAAAACGGGGCTGAATTATCTAATTTAATTAAAGTGCCTAAACTTAGAGGAATTGTAATTTATAAGGCAAATAGGTTGAGTATAATTAAATCTACCCACATGAAATACGAACCTAGGCTCAAGAAGGCCTCCTGGGTACCTGAGTTACATGACCAGCTAGGTAGAGGGAGACTACTAGCTTAATTTAATGCTTAGGTTGAGAATTGGCTTACACAAAACTCTCCTCAGACCTACATTACTCATCTATTCCCACCAAAATCTCCACCATTTGGATCATAATTAATAATAACCAATTTAGTCTGATTATCTCCTCCCCTGTTGGGAAAGGAACGGAGAGGGGGACGGGAGGGCTTAGCTGACGCAAATTCAAAGTGCAAAAAATAGCAACAATATATTAAAAGGAGTTAAACAATCTTCACAGCGATACTGTCACCTCGAGGCTTTGGATAGGCATAGCGACTGTAATTAATGCTCAGTTATATATTTGCATGGTTAATTAAGATAAGCCTTTCCATGGGAAATAAAACCATGAAAAGTCAACATTATAATTGGCGAATGACTATCCTAATAAAATGGAAGCAAAACTGGGGTACCCCAAAACTGCGGCATCTGCCAGTCACATACTATTCCAAAGTGTATATTCTTTTAAATCATTATTCCTATTATTAAAATTCTTACAAAATTAACGAAAACAATCGTTTTAAGGTGTTCTGGAGTATAAATTTCAGTTCACGTTTTTAAACCATGTCAGCTAAGCCTTCCCCATTAAGCTAAGCTAAGCATTGCAATTTCACCACATTTAAAATTTCCTAATTTATTTCAAACGTTTTGGTCTTTTGTTTAGGTGTAAGCTATTGTCAACTTGTCAAGTCCGTTGGCCGATAGACTATGAAACACTATTCTAGTCTAGTCTGACCAGCAGTATTAAAAACATCTAAAAATCAATGATTTATGTAAAATGTTTTTATGTAGAATTGTTTCTATTTCAATTTCTAAGTTTCATTTACATTTATATTTTAGATAATAAATTATATGAAATGTTGACTATAGCTTAGGAAAAGAAATATGGCTTTTGTAAATTTTGTGGGGAGGAACTGACTTAATAACTCTTGTTACGCTTGATTAACTTGAAGAAATTTTAAATAAGAAAATTGGGAGAGGTCATGTTGTAATGACCCCTGTATTTCTCTCCCCATAAATTACTTTGTAAACAGAAATGTATACTTTAAAATTCTTTTAAAACGCGGTTCAATTGACATTTAATTTTTATGAAGTTAAAAGTAATTTTTGAAACCCCATAAATTTAAAACCGTTATGTATTAAAAGAATTTTTTGTGTTTCTCATTACAAAATTAATACATCCTACAATTTTTTCCAAAATTTGGTCCAGGTGTTTCAGAAATTAAAATCGTCAGAATTTAATTTTTAGTGTAAATTCAATTCTACATTTCAATCAATTTTAAGTATAAAAAATTTGATTTGATTGTCATGAAAGGAGTTGAAGATCAAAATACATTATTTCTGAATTTTGTTATTTTTCCAAGCTCTTAATATTAAACAAGTAAAATTTATGGGGAGAGAAATACAGGGGTCATTACAACATGACCTCTCCCAATTTTCTTCTTTAAAATTTCTTCAGCCTGCTTAGTAGGGCGGCACTTTAAAGTTAATCAAGCGTAACAAGAGTTATTAAGTCGGTTCCTCCCCACAAAATTTACAAAAGCCAGAAATATATATAGCAGTTGATTACAAATTCCGTAGATGCTCGGAACTGGTTTCGGATGTATCTGCTCTTACTAGAGAGACCTTCACGGGCCTGGATTTTTAGGCCCGGCCAGTAAAAATTTCAACTCGGCCTCGCCCGGCCCGCACCTGTTTTAAAATTTTCCCGGTCCGCTCCAACTTAGGCCCGGCCCGCTCTAACTCAGACCCGGGCCCGTTTTTGCTAAATTTTTTGTCGTTGCCTGAAATAGAAAAACTGTGTTCTACATATCACAAAATGTTATTCGTCGTCGCAGAAACCATTATCTAGCCGATTTCTCACAGATCCTCTTTACTTTGAGCGAATAAGTACAGTTCGGCTATTTGGGTTTAGGGAATAATTACATTCTCAGTTTCATCTATTAAACGATAGCACGAAATATACTCTGAATTAGGAAGACTCACTACTTTCCAAATATTGAAAATAAATATATAAATAATTATTGGATTTCAGATGCTTAATGTGCAATTTAGAGATGAAGATACATAAATATACGAGTACGTTAACTATATATGTACGTTCGGCAGCACTCTAAAGAGCTAGGAAATTTTAAGTAAAAATAGAAATAAAACCACCGATTACTCAAGATTATTTTAGAAAAGTATGGAATTCCCAGTAAAAAGTTGACCAAACTGAAAAAGACAAACTTTTAACTGAAAAGACCAGACCCGGCCAGAAGCCCGGCCCGCTTCAGCACTCGGCCCGGCCCAAATTTTTCCTACCTCGGCCGCCCGGCCCGCGGACCGGGCAGGCTGCGCTTACGGGCCTGACTGAAGGTATCTAAAATAGTTCTTACTAATTTAGTCTACTATCACATTACATTCCTTCGGATTTAAGTCTGACGATTTCCATTTTAATTAATGATAAGGTTAATTCTTAGTCAACAACTAGAGAAAAGCTAATGGGGAAATCAGATTTAATTGATGAAATATTGCTATTATTATCCTAACTTTGAGTTTGAGCAATCACAAATTAAAAGTTTATTAAACAAAATAATATAATCTTAAATTTATTTCGCCAATAAGTTCACGAAAAACACTGCTACTCTCATAACTGCTAAATCAGAATCCGTATAGCAACGATGGCAAAGAAACAGGTGGAAAAGCCGAAAGTATGAATTTGACCAGTCTTGTTAGAATAAGCAGGATTATGAAATATTATGTTTCCTGCCGTAATCTGTCATTATTATTCTATTAATTTCATTTTACTCTAATTGAGTTGCCACAATGGTGGTTGCTCATTTAAAATGTCTGCCTTATGTACATATACTTTTATCAAATTTAAAATGATATGGATATGTTTGTAGAGGGGGACCTCCCTATAAAAACGGCAAAAGCATATATCATAGTTATATATCATAAATTGCATGCACGTATGTTACATCTTGAGGTAGCGAAGTAACTATATTTTATAATATAATGTAACGTATGAGCAGCAGCCATATGAAATTATGAAATACTGGTCCCCTCTGTTGAATTCTAAATTTAAATTTTTGACAGCTGAATAATGACAATTATGCTGCGTATGGGAAAATTTAGTAATCATAATGTATAGGCTTGACTTTGGAAACTTTCATGTGTCATTCATTATACTGAAAAAGCCGACGTCAATTTGTGGTCATAATTTAAATTCAATTAAAGCATAACCAGTCCTTTCTTCGCAATAATTATTGCATACATTTCAAATTTCTGTTCCATGAATCTGAGCGCCGATAGAAAATTATAAAAATAACCTCAATTTAAATTTCAATAACACAGAAATATTATCAGTTAGTAACTGCATGACTCAAATCAGGCCGTTTTGTACTGAACTTTGGGTTACCGAGCTTTGCTGCAAAATGAAGGTAGGCATGAAAAAAGGTCAACAGTAAATGTCTTCTTATTCCGCTCAATTTAAAGCTAATTTAATTTAAACTGGTTTTATAATGAAGTCAGTTAATTAAGCTAAACTTTTTGAAAGTCAATCAGCGACGTTAAACTAAATATGAACAAACGTAATAAATGAATGCTTGGAAGAATGCAGAATCAGTGCATGAATTTAGGGTCGTGCCTCGTGTATTTTACAGGAATTGGTGATTTTTCTGTATGCGCACGCCGAGTCTAAAATTCGCGAATTTTAACCGATTGAGCTCAAATTTGGTATGGTTGCATTGAACACATTTCTGATAGATCTGCAACAAAAATCTGAAATTTTAAAAAATTTAAATTTTTAAGTTTTTTGAAGGGGGGGGGGGGCAAAAATTTTTGTCTCGGATTTCACTGAAAAGTTGCATACAGGAGTTTTCAGGGTCGCTGAACATGAATCTGAAAAGCATTTTTCGATCTAGCGAATCGACAGTTAGAAATAGGCTTAAAAGTTAAGCCCACGTCTTTAGCTTAAAGTGCTGGTATCCTTTTGTGCAGAGCTTTCGTGGTGATTTTTCGAAACGCTATAACTTTTCTCAAGTTTGGGAGTGGGAAAGAGCTTTCTACGTCGTTTTAAAGCTTGTAATCTGTGCATTCACATGATTTTACGAAATTATCAAAATTAGCAAAAAATTGAAAAACTTTTCTGCCATGCAGACATGCAGACCGGCTGAATATAGACCAAACATTTTGAACATCGATTTCTCAAAACTGTAAAATCAGCCAAAATTTCTTCTTGTACCATGATAAGACGGACTTGTGTGGGCCGAAGAACATTTTTAGATTATTTTGGCTCGATGACGATGACACGACACGGTAATGACACGAAATTTCGCAACTTTGTATTCAGTTTTAATCCATTGGGTAGTTTTTGAGAAATCGATGTTCAAAGCAAAATAAATGCGGGTTTTTTCTAAAATGGTTTTTCGGCGAATTCTTTAGCCTAAAGCAACGAACTCCAGCCAATAGGCATTGATAAAATGCGCAATTGGACGATGTATCGATTGAGTGTAAATACGCCAAAATTGTCTGTAAGATTTTTCAGTAATTTTGAAAAAACTGATTTCCTCGAAAATGACCGTTTTTGACCCCAAAAGTCGTTTTTGCTGCTACTGACTTAACCACTGGAGACAGTTCAAAGATTGTAAAAGCAAAAATGCTCATTTTGGTGTCCTCTTTCCAGCCATAACAACCAATCTGGTGTGCGTAGACTGCATACTGAGAGAATAATGGCAAAAACCAAAATATATCTTTACTTTCTTATCTTTACACCTAAAAATGCGGGACCGGTCCCAGAATGGGAAAGAGCACGAAAATAATATATTTGGAAAGTTTCATCCAATTTCATAGAGAATTGTAGCCTGTAGGGTCGAATTTACACAAAGCGATACCAGCACCTTAAACTGAACTATCGAAAAACAAAAGCGAAAATGGTTTTCAGATTCTTGTTGGGCGACACTGAAAACCCCTGTATGTAACTTTTAGAGACAAAAAATTTTGAGTCCCCCTCAGGTCCCCCCTTAAAAAACTTAAAAACTTGCATTGTTTAAAATTTGAAAATTTTCTCACAGCTCGATCAGAGATGTATTAAAATGCACGCATACTAAATTTGAGCTTAATCGGTTAAGCTTTGCGAATTTTAGACACAGGTGTGCGTATACGGATTACGGAAGAATCAGGTGTGCGCACCTACAGTGGAAGAATCGCGGTATATCCTCAAACGGCATAGAAATAAATATTCCATCCAACGATAGCAAATGTAATGGCATATTTGCTAAAAAATCAAGTTGTACCTAGAGCTTTTAAGAATATTCGAATGCACAGATTTAATTAATTGATTTATTATGAAGTGGCATTAATTAATTTTTCTTACCTTTATCTTTCATGATTAAAAGATTAGCTTAAGAATGAGTCATCTGAATGTCACTCTTGATGTCATACAAATGATTCAGCTCAGGAGATTGTTAATACATAGTAAGAACATCGAAATTGGGAATGAAACGTTTGATCCTTATGGTAAATGTATGCATAAACTGAGTTGTTCTGAGAAGAGGATCACACAAGCATACTTACACAAACTGCAAACAAAACAATACATAACTGCGACATTGCCAGAGCTTGGCCAAGTTGGTTGAATTCATTTCATGTTGTAGTCTTGAGACTGAGAGTTGGGATTCATTTCATGCATAAAACCGTCCCGCCATCACTGTAAAAAATATTGCATAACAGTTATCTATTTTTCTAGATAGGGAATTTGTGACATCCTGACTTATTAGATAACTATTATAATAATATGGGATGGCACCAAACATATTAAATTGGAGACTTGTTCTCAATTTAACTTTCATAGCCCTTATCATATATTCCAAGGTAACGGTGACACTCCGTTTAGCGTACACCTTACAATTTTTCGAGGTTGACAGAAATGTGTAATAGACTCTGTCAGATCTTTCCTTAAATTCCTTATTTCGATGTGGGTCGTGATTTCCAATAAAGCTTGATTGTTGTTCGGGGTCGTACTTAGTAGGTTAGGGCTCCTTTGGACAAGAATAGACTAGGCTAGACTAGATCTGATCAGGATCTGCTACACTGGCAAAGGTCGGCACGCAAAGATGGATCTTCGCTTAGATTGATGCTCCGGCTGTAGTGGTATGCTGACAACCAGAGCTCAATGGCTGACCTAAAATGGGGTCGACTTGGGTGAGTTCGTTTGAAGCAGGGAAACAGGGATTTATAGTCTCTGTGGGCGACTGTAGTTTCAACTCTAACCTCAGGTACGGATAGAGTTGGGGATCTCTGAAAAGTACGCGAAAGCCGAAGCAGCTGAAAAGAATAGTTATTTATTGCTACAGAATGGACAAACAGATTTATCAGATTCCAGCAGACAATGAGTCACTGCAGTTATAGTTTTACAATCAACAGCAATACAGGACACTGTCTGCCAGAATTGCCTTTCAGCTAGTTTTGACTGGTTCTTTCGCGCTTAGGGCCGGTTAACCAGTTTCAGGGTCGTTACAGCACTATCTTCAGGAATAAACCCACTCTAGTGCTGATTTGGGCTGACTAACGGGTATCCTATGTGCTTTATCTCAGCTGAACTTTTAGGCTCTTTTCTAGCCTCTACTGTGACTCCTGGGACCACTCACCACACACACACAAGATACACTAAATTAACACCTTTTATAATCCGAATCGGGTGGGAGCGAGGTTGGCTTTGCTCTGGCGTCTCCGTGTAATTGACTGCCCAGAATAACTGAATTTCGAGAAGCGTTCCGTCTCTAAAAGTATAATGACAAATACAGGCTGGAAGAGTGTCGGTTATTGTCGGAACGGTCGGATCGGCTTGCTCAGATAGTTATCTCAAGATTAGATTATGACACAATAGATATAATGTCAATCGCTCTACAGGGAAGCTTCGGTGGTAAGGATTAGGACGTACGCGGTACCACGTTTGCTGAACATCTCGTTTTTGGGTAGAGAATAAGAAAATAGGCTTTTAGGCTTTGCACAATAAGGTTTTCCCAAAGGTGACTCAGGCTTGACCAACGGACGCTGTTGCACGGTGCGCTGATTATGTGCACCCAATTCTCGAACACTGGCAGTACCTTAGACTGTTAGTTCCGAACTGAACAGATTCACTGGAAGGCAACAAGACTGGACAATGTCTGGATCTGCTTCTCGATCCACTGAACTACTGATACTGACTTGACGGAGTGAACTGACTACCGACTGAAACACCGCTCCACTTGAACTCCAAACTGGACTGACTTAGCAGGGCAAGCACCAAACAGAAACTATCTTCGCAGCAACACAGGACTCAGTTAGCGATGAGCAGACGTAAATCGGCTACCTGAATCAAATGGGTTAAAACCCATTAGAAACAGAGGTGGTGGGGATTAG
This sequence comes from Trissonchulus latispiculum, assembly GCA_030248195.1. NCBI lineage: Eukaryota > Metazoa > Nematoda > Enoplea > Enoplida > Ironidae > Trissonchulus > Trissonchulus latispiculum. The sequence goes on from JASAND010001524.1 coordinate 19,212, forward strand.
AACCCCAGCAACTACTGTCCGGACTGATTGGCTTTCACGTGCGGTTTCGAGATCCGAATAGTGTATTGCGTATTGTGTATTGCGTTATTTTGCGTTTTAGGTTGAAAACAGATGAAAATAGACGTTTTTGGGAACCAAACGAACGAAAATGGCCAAGCTTGGGGTCGTTCCGGCCTACTTGGCTAAATATGCAAATGAGGCTCTGGTCGAGCCTCCTCTGGGCATAGAGTCACGTGTGCACTACTCAGTACCAACTACAGACCTAAACTACAGCTAACTGACCTAGTCTAATCTGCTACGTATTACCCAGTATATAATGTATAACCTATTTGCTAGACTTGACGAATACTATGTGTAATTAGGGTACAAACGTGGCTACTGGACAGTAAAGTGCTAATTATTACCAATTACTACTTACTACAGGCGACTTGACACTGAGGCCCATTCTACACACTACAGGCCTAAACTAGACTTAATGACAACGATTATAACCCTAACCTAGGCTAGCAACCCTAATATTTGGCTCCTAAACCATATTATGGCAAATATGCAAATGAGGTTACCGAAGCTCCTAAACTGGCCTAGGACCTTAGCTAAACAACTGTAGATTGACCCTTTTTTGCAGAGGGCCCGCACCTTGGATAAGGTGACTTACCGGACAGTACAATCTAAGAACCGGACAGTACAGATTAACAGATATTAACGGGTATTAACAGTCCTAACTAATACTACATACTAACCGCAAATACTATTACTAATTATAATTACTAACACCATACTAACACGGGACTAACAGTTTTACCTACACTTAACTTGATAATATGACTTAACTACTTTCAATATATGTTCTGATTATGACTAATTACTACCTAATATTATAACTTAACTAGCTATTACCCAACGGACTGTACTCAAGACCTCCGCGAGGGGTTTACATGAGCAGTCCCATTCATACTGTTATAATCACACAGCAAACATAACCTCATTCATGCAAACTCAAGCATGCCACTTTCACACACTCATCCTAACGGTAAACACACACATACAATCGTACCTACACAAATTCACACATACTATTTACTACATTTACGTAACGTTCACACCTCACGCATACCTGGCTTCCCTCACAACCTCAACTGGAGGAGTTTACGTGAGGAGCCGCATTTATCCAGCACAATACAAATTACGATGCTAACAATGCTACAATGGGGCTAATTCCCAGAACAATAACCTAACTAATTCCTACTAATAACTATAAATGCGATTAAAACTAGATTGCCTAAATGCGTGAGTGTGCGTTATATTTCGGGAATGGCCTAGCAATGGCCATTCCCACGTGATCGCCCGTGTGAGTTTACTTTTATTTGTGTAAAAGCCAATGGGGGACAATAATTGCTGTTTAAGGTGGTGATTCCCTTTGGTCACATAAAGTTTACACCATTACTACTCATTCATTACTTGGAGTTAAGAAGCCATTTTTACATCAAAATGTAGCTTGACATTTTCTCTTTTTAATGCATGCCACGAAACTAATGTTGCTTTTCTAAAATATTTTAACACATTTTAGAAGAAGTATAATTTTCCAGAATATTTGCAGACTCAAGTAAATTTTTTCGCGAGACATCGGTTATATCATTCGATACCTCCATCAAATAGCTGGGGACGATTTTTTATTTATTGTGAAACCGCTCTTCGTTATAGAGAAATAAGCTGAAATGTGAGCGTAACCTGGATTTTGCCTACTTTTTCCAACTTTGTCAAGCGATTACTTTAGCTAGAAAGCAGCAATCGGGGCAACTAAAAAATCGTCCCTGGATATATTTGTGCCGAACACATTTGTTCAGTAGCAGCCCTCCAGATTGCATGGTGAATGCTCCACAATCTTTGGAAAAAAATTGGTCGTGTTTTTGCTAAAACTACATTTCTTATGATTGCAGCCTACAGGATAGCAGTTGGAAGACGATCATGCGTCGGATAATTTGTCCCTGTGAGACCTTCAGATCGACGCCCTTAGTTTGATTTTACGGCTTGCGTAGTTCAAGAAATGTTGGATTATTTGATTTCTGCAAAAATGACAAGTTTTCGACGCTAAAACAAGAAAAACGGCTATATCTCACGGTAGAGAAAAGCTGGAAACTTGCTTTAAAAAGCAAACATGTGAAGCTCAATGAGATCTTTCGAATGAATAGAGTCATAACTGTATAGCAAATGCCAAGCGTTCAGAAATTGGGAAAAACCACTCTGACCGGAAATCTCGAATTTTTGAATCGAGATTGCTCGGAGGGTGTTAGAACGCTAAAAGAACTTATTTCGGAAAGTTTCATCAAATTTCATCTTGATTTACGCCGCCAAATAACAATATGTGTCCAAAAGGAATCACCACCTTAAGCAATTATTACAAGAAAATATGCTAAGGACAGCTTTAATTAAAGGGGAGCCGGTATTCCCCTGTTAGAGTCTTGATAATTATGGTTTAAACCCGGATTCAGAGAGAGAACTCAGTTTTAGGGTGTTTTTGAGAACCTTATGTTTTAACCCGGCAATGATTAAAAAACAGGACATTGTTATGACAGTTAATTTTGAAATGCAGTGAAAAACATGGCGGCAACTCTTGTTGCCAGCTGTGGGGAATAAAGGGGTTCCTAACCTGAAGGACCTACTCCCCGGGGAGAAGCCTAACTCCCCTTCCTCAAGGTGGGTAGGTAAGGGTCCTCCCTTAGAACTAACTACCCCAAATTTGTGTTGATTTTAGGGTGTTAAAATTGGGTTTTAGGGTGAAAACTGAGAGAGATAAAAAGGGGTAAAATTGATGGTTTTAGAGTGGGTTTCAGCGGAAACGAACCCACGACAATTTACTTGTGGATTAGGCCAAAAAGGGTCTTTTTAAGAAAAGTACATAAAACGGAGAAAAGGATGGTTTAAAAAGTCTTTTTGACATGTGTGGTTTGCGAGGTTCGACTGCTCGCAAACCACTAGGGGAAAGTACAAAAACCCACTAACAATACCCCAGAGGGTGGGGCGAAAGGCCCACACCCTCACAAGTACAAATATACAAAAATAAAGGGCACTAGGCCCAAAACAAAATGCTGTTAAAGTGGTCTTCCGGGGTCCGAAAACCCCGGGAAATGGCAGAAGTGGAGGGACCCGGGGACCGCCTTTCAGGCATAAGGGTCCCCGGGTCAGAAGCAGTGCACCCTTCTGAGCCGTCCAAAGACATATGGGCTCACGAGGGCGGCCAGATCGTGAGTGCCTGGCTGGCGGTACCTAAAATATAAAACCCTACCGGGAAAAAGGGGGGGAGGGAAATGCTTAAGTTCAGGCCTCCGTATAACTGGCGCAGAACACATCTCCCCCGGGTACATACGGATAAAATGGGGGGCTAATATAATGCTAAGGTTTCTAAGGGGAGAGAGACCAACCTCTCTCCCGACTGCCAGCCAAGCACTGACTGAAAACTTCAGTTTTCAGTGGAGACCCCAGTAGGGGGCTGGCCTCATAGCTTCAAACAGCTGATTGGCTGTTTTGGCATGATCACGCTTTTCTATTGGGCTGCCGAGTCGTGACCTATGGCAGCCCACAGGCGGCTGGCAGTCTGGCGGCTGGAGGACCCTGGAATTGATGAGGACAGGAGACCCCTAATTTGAAAAGATGGATGGCCAAAAGCTGGATTTTTGGTATCAAGTTTTAGGGGTCACGGCTGGAGCTCATCAATTAGAAATAAACAGAAGCTCCAATATTATCAAAGTTTGGCCCTCCAGCGGCCGCTTCAAAAGGTCGCCTTTGCTTATTGGAAAGCAAAGGAGACACACCTGTTGGGTCCAATAGGGACCCAAAAAATAGAACTAAAACTTTATGTAAGAATACTAAGTACCTAAGTTTAACTAACACTTTTAACCTACCTATTACTAATATTTACCTATGTAATTAACTACTTAAGTGCCTACAATTATTACCTATGTTTGTGTACTGAGAAGTGCAAGGCTTGATTCAGCCTTGTATGGGAGAGTCAGCTGTGACCCTTATGAGGTCACTATTACAGGACTTACGTGAATGAATGCATGAATGGCATTCGTTCACGTAAGGTCTGGGAGCTTTCCATGCTTTCCAGACAAACAGACGGGCGGCAAAAAATGAAAAAGCCGACCCATAAAAGGGAGAGAAAAAGGAGGATTTGGAAACTCGGTGATAATTCCGTATACGCACACTTGCACTAAGACTTGAGTGCACTCAATGAATCTAATTCCGTAAACGCACACTAGATCTTCACTTAGAGTTTAAACTGGTCAGAGTAACGTTTTTGCAAAATGCATCTAATTCCGTGGACGCACACCTGTTGAATAGTAACAATAATGTGGAAAAATTTTCTTGTTTTCAGAAATTAAGTTAATGAAGAATAAAAAGTAGCTAGTGGTCACGACGTATCAAACAAACAACATATATAATAGTGCTTTTCAACAACAAACAAGCAAGCAAAATAGTTTATAAATTATTTGAGTCTCAACAAAAGTTTCAAATCTATAAACTCCAAATAAAATTCAAATCCAATCGCAGAATATTATGATTAATAACTATATGAAATAGTCAAACGAAATTCTGTTTCTGTTTTTTGCTGACAATTTTTTGCTGATTATTGCTTGATTGTTTGCTGCTTGAAAAGCACTATTATGTTGTTTGTTTGATACGGTGTGACTATAGTAAAACCACATTCCTACTTTTTATATTTCATTAACTTAATTTCTGAAAACAAGAAAATTTTTCCATATTATTGTTACTATTCAACAGGTGTGCGTCTACGGAATTAGATGCCTTTTGCAAAACGTTACTCAGCCCAGTTTAAACTCTAAGTGAAGATGTAGTGTGCGTCTACGGAAGTAGATGCATTGAGTACATTCAAGTCTCAGTGCAAGTGTGCGTGTACGGAATTATCACCGGAAACTCCCTAAAGAATGGAATTAAAACCAATACGTAGGAATTAAAATGTATAATTTAACTTTGTACTTTTTTGTTGTTTCAGGATTTAAAAGAAGGACAAGTTGTAATAATGTGTAGATGCTCTTAATTGTTGTATAAATGTTGTAATAAAATAAATGACAATGTGTTTTCCTGTTATTTAAGGCAGATTAGTTTCGAAATTGGTCATTATGCAATGCTGACGTAAAGATGACAAAGGCAGGGAAATTAAGGGGGGGTCTCAAATCCGACCGCCCTTTGACAATGCTGACATAATAGGGGCCTACGCAGTCGTGGTGGGAGGCCTCAATACGGCCATCCCACACATGTATCGTAAGGGTAAAAGGTCAAAGTTTCGAATCCTTTCGCTAAGAGTTGAGATATTCTAATTAAACACACACATATTAAGTGGTTTTCTCGCCTATTAAATCCACTGATTAGTGTAGTTCAGGGGCCTCAACACGGCCGCGTGAATACGACTATTACGCACTATTTAAGCCCTGTTAATTAGTTAGACTGTTGAGATATGAGGCAATTCTGGCAGTTCTGACAGACACATAAACAGATATAGGCAATAACTGGCAATTATAGATACGAATCCTTTTTACATGTAATTACCTGACATAGAACACTGAACTGACCATGAGATATCCGATTAGAACCGATTAATAGCTGCTGAATTCCTCCTTTAAGGTGGTGATTCCTTTTGGGCACATTTGGGGGCGTAAACCAAGATGAAATTTGATGAAACTTTCCGAAATAAGTTCCTTTAGCGTTCTAACACCCTCCGCGCAATCCCGATTCAAACATTCGATATTTCCGGTCAGAGTGGTTTTTCCCAATTTCTGAACGTTTGGCAGCTGCTATACAGTTATGACTATATTCATTCGAAAGATCTCATTGAGCTTCACATTTTTGCTTTTTGAAGCAAGTTTCTAGCTTTTCTCTACCGTGAGATATAGCCGATTTTCTTGTTTTGGCGTCGAAAACTTCTCATTTTTGCAGAAATCAAATAATCCATCATTTCTTGAACTATGCAAGCCGGAGAATCACACTAAGGGCGTCGATCTAAAGGTCTCATGGGGGAAATTATCCGACGCATGATCGTCTTCCAGCAGCTATCCCGTAGGCTGCTATCATAAAAAATGTCGATTTTGCAAGAAACACGACCAATTTTTTCCAAAGATTGTGGAGCATTCACCATGCAAGCTGGAGGGCTGCTACTGAACAAATGTGTTCTGCTCAAATATACCTAGGGATGATTTTTTAGTTGCCCCGATTGCTGCTTTCTAGCTAAAGTAATCGCTTGACAAATTTGGAAAAGGTAGACAAAATACAGGTTACGCACACATTTCAGCTTATCTCTCTGTAACGAAGAGCGATTTCACAATAAATAAAAAATCGTCCACAGCTATTTGATGGATATTGTATCGAATGATACAACCGATGCCTAGCGAAAAATTTACTTGAGTCTGCAAAAATTCTGGGAAATTATACTTCTTCTAAGATGTGTGAAAAATATTTTAGAAAAGCAACATAGTTTCGTGGCCTGCACTACAAAGAGAAAATGTCATGCTACATTTTGATATAAAAATGGCTTCTTAACTCCAAGTAATGAATGAGTAATAATGGTGCAAACTTTATGTGACCAAAGGGAATCACCACCTTAAATTAGTTTTCCTGTAGGGCCCAGATTTCTCTTTAATTAGGCCGTTTTGTACGAATTTGTTAACCTATTTCCGGTTGCTAGGTGAGGCTGTAAGGACGCAAAACACCTTTTTATTGAATAAAACAACAAATTACAGTGACAGAAATAGTAATTTCATTACAGCCTCACCAAGTAAAAAGGGGTAATATTTCGACTAGGGGGGAAACGTAGAAAGATTAGAGAATTCCCATCCCTTCCACATCATGACAGTACGATCTCATGGCCCACAAGGCGGGGCTTGGAACAGAGTCTCTGACCGAATTGCGTTAATACTCTCTGGGGGTCCTCATGTGCATCACTATGCCTTCCGTACGCTGAACAGTATGAACCTTACACCCAGAACGGTATGGGTGTTCCTGAATCCTATCGGCAGTCACTCATTACGTGAGCAGCCTCTTAACTGATACCAATTACTAACCAACTATTAATCTTAGCTCATAGCTTATAATTAATACATCATCTTTCTTTCTTTCTAGTCTTTTCTTCCATCGTCTTATTTCCTGCGATGGGCATTCTAACACTTCACTTCTTCCATCGTCTTACTCTCTCTGCGATGGGAATTCTAACCTTTCATTTCATCCATCGTCTTACTCTCTCTGCGATGGAAATTCCTTACTCCCGTCCTTCCATCGTCTTACTCTTTCTGCGATGGGAATTCCAACACTTGTAACTAATTGCTCATTACACCTGAAACCAGTAGAGGGTCTCAATACGACCACAGTACTGTAAGATTGCCTGATCGCGGCACCAATTGGAGCTCTAGCTCTCGAAGGGGAATCTTGCCATACTAGCAATAATTGAAAGTTCCAGTCATTTATTAATTCCGTTTCACTGTTTTTTCCTTCAACATGTTCAACTGACAAATACGACAATTATAACATTCTGCAAAATGCTCCGGGCAATTCCTGCGCCCATTCTATCTTTCTCAGTTCAGCATCTATCATTACCGACTGGTAACACATTTGCTTTTATACTTCGAAATACTAAGTTCACCCATTTTAGGACACGAAATCTCGCTCTGTGCGACGGCTTATTAATGCCATTACTTCCCAACAATTCAATACAAGCAATACAGTTCCACAACTACAGTACACTTCTAACGATTGGGCTCTAACTTCTATGCCTATCTTTTAGCTCGTAGCTTTCAAAATTTCATCTCCTCTTACAACAGCCAGTACAATAATACTCATTAGCCGCTTGGGCTCAGCTTCACAATAAACATAACTAATTACTAGTTCACAATTACAGGCGCAGTTACAGACAACAACAAAGTTCAACCAGCAGTACAAGAGTCACAGGACTTTCTGGCCAGAGAGTTAACCTTTTTGGATGATTTTGTAGATTCGCTCTAAAAAAAAGAGAAAAGTAAATACAGAAACAGACAAACAAATACCATTGCTGATTACCTAAAAATCTTTACACAGTTCAAGTACCAGTCATGACATAATACAGGACCCAATAGGGGTAATAAACAAACAAACAAACAAACAAACGAAATAGGCACATATGCAAAGGCACACAAAAGATGGCAGATTTTCTTTGTATTTTCGTAAATGTCATTTTTTTGGATTTTTGGGATATAGATCTTTTGTATTTTTTGTTTTGATTCAAAACAGATAATTTCTGCAGCTACCGGCAGTACAATTACTGTACACAGTTACAGCTATAGTTCAGTGCATTTTCTTGAATTTTTTTAACCCCAGGTAGTTGTTCTCATCGTCTGTGTCGTCGTCGGGGGACGACTGCTGTGGAGCTGGAGCGTATGGGCTCCCTGAGGCAATAAAGTAATCTGGGGGGAGATGTGTGGTGCCGAAGAATGAGCGTGGGCGCGGAGGTGAGTGGAGTGGGCGGGCCTCTTTGGTTGGCCCATAGCGGTGGGAGGCGGCACCTCCACGACTGATAGAAGCGTAGAACCCTTAGAACCGTAGAACGCAGTTTTTTATTATTAGTTTAAAAGTAATTCATTTGCACAAATCTGCAAAAAAATAAATTTGTCGCCTATTATCAAAGTTTAATCACTTGCTATTATTATCAGGACCATTGCTTGAGCAAATAAAACAGTCCTGGGTATTTGCCCAGCGTTTACTGATGTGAAAGTTCAGTCTTCAAAGCTTTACATATCTTGAGTACTTTAAATTGAAAACAAATGACGCATAATTTTATAAATGCTCAATATCATGTGAACCTAGCTAATTCTGGGCTCATTTCGCAAACATTCGATGCAACGTTTGGATCATACCGTCGCCCGTCGCCCGCCCGTCGCGGAATGTCATAGGTCAAGGCAGGCAGGGGGGGGGGGTTGTAGTATTTGAAAAATGTTGCAAAATGTACTCTGAAAATATCTCATTTTTCGGCAATTTTCGCGCCGTTGGCGCGACTAAATTCCCCGGGTCCCCAAAAATTTCTGGGGGTTTTGAAAAAATGGCTGGGGGAGGTTAGATCATCATAGGTGTAGTGTAACGGGGATTTGGGTTGGGGGGCCCTTCCCCCGGAATTTTGGGGGGCCTTTTAAGACCCCCCCAAACCCCCCACGCCCCCCACCCCCCCCCCCCAACCCAAACCCCCCACTCCCCCCCCCAACCCCCCACGCACGCCCCCCCAACCCAAACCCCCCAGGCCCCCCAAACCTCACCCAAAAAATTTTCTATTTTAATGCCCAAAGTCGCATTTTCAGCCATTGCTAAAGCCGAAAAACGTGAAGTAATGAAGTAATTTTAACACTAGGCAGCATAGGTGTACCTTGAGAAATCGTTAGGGGGGGGGGTAGCCGAAATTAGGGTGGGTGGGGTCAGCCGGTTTGAGGTGGGGTGGGGTCCAGAAAAATCGAATTTGGGGGGGGGGTACAAAAAGTTTTCGGTCAAATTCGCGAATTCGCTGAAAAACGTTATTTCCAAATAAAAATCAACAATATTTCTTCATTTTGCTCATTTAGTCGAAAAACTTGGATTTTTTTGGCAAAAAATTCGAATTTTTGCTAAAAATTTCGAATTTTTACTAATTTTGAGGCAAAATTTTCAAAATTTTGAGGGTGGGGTCTGGAAAATTTGTGTGGGTGGGGTCTGGGATTTGGCCATTTGGGGGTGGGGTCTGCCTCACAAATTTCGAGGGTGGGGTCGGCACTTTTCCATTTGGGGGGAGGGGTCCCCCCCACCCCCCCCCCCAGGTACACCTATGCTAGGCAGGGGTTTTAAACTCAAAAAGTTGATTGCCAACATGTTTCTAAGTACACAATAAGGTTAATATTAAGTCTAGAAGTCCATAACACCGTTCTAAACGTGTAGTTCTCGCGATAATAAGCACCTTAAGCCAAAAATTTGGAATTTTTTAAAATTTTGCAAAGTTTACCCTAAAAATGCCCATTTTTGGGCCAATTTTCGCGCCTTCGGCGCGACTACCAAGTTGGGGGGGGCCGGGGCCCGGTGGCCCCCAAACATTTCTGGGTGGGTTTGTAAAAATGGCTGGGGGGGGGGTGACCCCCAATCATAGGTACCGGGCTACAGTTTTCCCCCCTGTGACACAGGAAGAACTTTGGTGGGTAAAATCGTTGTAAATTGCTGCGCAAGGTACAACGAATTTACCATGATTTTACAACGAAATTTTAATATTTTTAATGGATTTACAATGATTATATCCGCTTTTACCATGTGAGTTTAACGGATTTACAATGGTTTTACACCGATTCTTATACGTATTTACAATAATTTTACCACGTTGTAAAATTGTGGTAAATCTGTTTTAAAATCGCTGTAAATGAAATTGGACCAATTTACAACTTTTTTACAACTTTTTACAACGAATTTACAACGTCTTTATAACGATTTTACCACATAGTAAATTTGCTGTAAAATCATTGTAAATTTTTACAACGTTTTTACAATGCTTTTGAAAAAGCTTTAACAAATGTACAACAGCTTTACCACGTTGTAACTTTGTTTTAAAACTGTTGTAAAAGCGTTTTAAACATTTACCACGATTTTACAACAAATATACCATGTGGAAAAATCGTTATAAAGACGTTGTAAATTCGTTGTAAAAGTTGTAAAAACATTGTAAATTGGTCCAATTTCATTTACAACGATTTTACAACAGATTTACCACAATTTTACAACGCGGTAAAATTATTATAAATAAGTATAAGAATAGATGTAAAACCATTGTAAATCCGTTAAACTCACATGGTAAAAGCGGATATAATCATTATAAATCCATTAAAAAATATTAAAATTTCATTAAATTTTCGTTGTAAAATCATGGTAAAATCGTTGTACCTTGCGCAGCAATTTACAACGATTTTACCCAGCAAAGTTCTCCCTGTGTGAGACCCCCCCCACGGAGAGGCCAGAGCCATAGGTGTAACGGGGATTTGGGTTGGGGGCCCCTCCCCCGGAAATTTGGGGGGCCCCCTTTTTAGACCCCCCCCCAAACCTTCCCCAAAAATTTTTTCCATTTTTATGTCAAAAATCGCATTTTCAGCCATTGCTAACGCCAAAAAACATTCAACTATGAAGTAATTTTGACATTAGACAGGGGTTTTAAACTCGAAAACTTGATTGCCAACATGTTTCTAACTCTAAAATAAGGTCAATATTGAGCCAGAAAGTCCATAAAACCGTTAAAACGTGTATATATTTCTCGCAATAATAAACACTTTAAGCCGAAAATTTGGACTTTTTTTGACAAATTTTGCAGAATTTACCCTAAAAATACCCAATTTTTGGCCAATTTTTCGCGCCTGCGGCGGTTGGGGGGGCCGGGGACCCCCAAAAATTTTGGGGGGGGGGTTGTAAAAATGTAAAAATTATAAACCACAATCTGGGCTAATTTAGGCATATTTTAGTACAAATTTGTCAATTTTCAAGCCCTATTTTCGCATACGAAAACTATTGACAGAAGCTTTTGAGTACATCGAAAAGGAGCATTTTTAGCTAAAAAAACGGGTACAGTTTAGGGGGTCCTCCCCCCCCCCCAAATTTCGGATTTGGGTGGGGTCCCCCGAGCCAAATTTGGATCTTCTACTCCCCCCCAACCCAAACAGGTGGTACACCTATGCCCCCAATTACACCTATGGGTTATATACATATATAGTTTCCTTTGGGGGTTGGGGGGTATCCCCCATAGGTGTAATGGGGGGGGGGGTGGGGTTTTGGGCATAGGTGTACCACCTGTTTGGGCTGGGGGGGAGTAGAAGGTCCAAATTTGGCTCGGGGGACCCCACCCAAATCCGAAATTTGGGGGGGGGAGGACCCCCCTAAACTGTACCCAAGTTTTTTTTAGCTAAAATTGCTCCTTTTTCGATGTACAGTACATTAAACGTACTCAAAAGCTTCTGTTAATAGTTTTCAAATGCGAAAATAGGGCTTGAAAATTGACAAATTTGTACTAAAATATGCCTAAATTCGCCCAGATTGTGGCTTATAATTGCCTATATATATTACCTTTTAATTGCTATAAATAACCATCTTTAGCTGTTTATAGGTAATTTATAGCATATTTTTATAATTTTTTTTTAAAAAATTTTCAGAAGATGCAAAAAATTTTTAAAAATTTTGCATTTTTTTACTTGGTTTGGACTCAATTTTAGGGGGGGAGGGGGGTTTGAGCTCGACTTGGGGGGGGGGGGAGTAGTTGAGGTCGGGTAAAAAAAAGAGGGGGGGGGGGGGTCTGACCTCTCCGTGGGGGGGTCTCACAGGGGGTAAACTGTAGCCTGGTACACCTATGGTTTGGGGGCGGTTACCCCAGCCATTTTCCCAAACCCCCCCCAGAAATTTTAGGGGGCCCCGCCCCCCCCCCCCCCCCCCCCCACATCGGGGGGGGGGGGGGGGTAGTCGCGCCCAAGGCGCGAAAATTGGCCAGAATTTGGGTATTTTTAGGGTATATATATATATATATATATATAAATTTTGCAACTTTTTTCAAAAAAGTCCAAATTTTTGGCTTAACGTGTTTATTAACGCGAGAAATACACGTTTATAACGGTTTTATGGACTTCTTCTAGACTCAATATTGACCTTATTCTGGACTCGGAAACATGTTGGCAATCAGGTTATCGAGTTTAAAAACACTGTGTAATGTTAAAATTACTTAATGATTTCATGTTTTTCGGCATTACTGGCTTTTTCCTAGGCAAAAATTTCTGGGGGGGAAGTCTGGGGGGGCGGTCCCCCCCCCAGGTCTGGGGGGCACGGATTTCTGGGGGGGGTAGAAAATTTTTTCGAAAAACTACTTAAAAACTAGCTATTTTTTGCTACTGAGCTAAAATATTAACTATTTTTAACCTAAATTTAAGCTTGAAAGTTGAAATAGCTAAAAAATGCTTGAAAATGTGAAAAAACTCCGGCGAAGCCGGGAAAGTTTTTCAAAATTTACTCTCAAAACCCTATTTTTCCGGGCACTTAAAAGTTCTGGCGGGGGGAAGGCCCGAATCCTGGGGGGCGGCGATTCTGGGGGGGAGGCGACCCAAGTCTGGGGGGGGGACGAAAGTCTGGGGGAGCAGCCCCTTCCCCACCCCCCCCCCCTGTAGAAAAAGCCAGCATTAGCAATGGGTGAAAATACGATTTTTGGCATAAAAATAGAAAATTTTTGGGGAAGGGACGTGGGGGGGTTTGGGGGTCTAAAAAGGGGCCCCCCAAAATGCCGGGGGAGGGGGGCCCAACCCAAATCCCCGTTACACCTATGGTATCCCCCCAGAATTTTCGACCAACTTTACTCCACCCACCCTCCAGATTTTTTAACTTACCCTCCCTCAGCTTTCGGCTACCCCCCGACCGAACCCCCCAACGATTTTTGGACCCAAAAAGTTAGCTAATCTTGGTTGGAAAATGGTCATTTTTTGAACAATTTTTCTCAAATTTTGGCTTAAAATCTCTTTAGAACGGTGCAAAACGCCTAAAACGTTAAAAACAAACATTATTTTGAAGAAAAAAGAGCTAAATTACAGAAACTTTTGCATTTTTTGGCCACTTTTCGAAATTCCTGAGGTCCAAATATTGGGGGGGGGGTTCGGGGGGGTATATACTCCCTATCACATTTCGGGAGTCGACCACAAAAATCCCAAGATTTACCCCTCCCCCCGAGACCCTAAGTTCCAGGGAAACTATGGGGTTACCCCTCCATCCCCCCCAAATTACGCCTATGCGCCTCCCCCCCCCCCCCAAAAGTGGGTGTCCCTTTTAGTATCAACTTTTGCCCTGAAAAAATCTCTCAGAAGGACAAAATTTTCAAAAATTTTCCGGCTTCGCCGGAGATTTTTATTCCATTTTTGGCCTATTTAAGCGCTATTTTGCACTAAAAACGAACTTTTTTGGCGATTACTATAAAAATAGCGCAATTTGTTGCCTGTTTTTAGAAAAATTTTTGCCCCCCCAAGCATGACTCGCCCCAGAGGGCCCACAAATAGCCCCCCCCAAGATAAATTCCCTAGAATATGCCCAGGACAGGGGCTAAATTATCGAAAATTTTGCATTTTTAACTATTTTTTGAAATTTCTGAGGTCCGAATTCTGGGGGGGAGGGGTTGAAGGGGTACCCCCATCACATTTGTCGGGTCTACGACCGACCTTCCAAGATTTACAAAAAGTTCCAGTGAAACTATGGTACCCCCACTCGAACCCCCCTCCCAAAATTGGGACCTCAGAAAATACAAAAAATGGCCTAAAAATGCAAAATTTATAGTACAGTACGTGCCAAAATAAATTGCCGTTTCACTAACAAAAGTGATTTGATGTCAGTAACATTGTCATTACCTGTGTGTTATTCTTGCCTTATGTAAACAAAATGTGTAATCCAAATATCAGTGACAGCCATAAAATTTGTAAGTGAAACGGCAATTTATTTTTTCGCGCACTGTAAAGGTTCGAAAAAAATACACCGGCCGGGTCCGAAAAAAATACACCCACCCTAACTCAGGCTAGAAGCTAGGGAGCCCAGCCAAACTGTACCCCATAATAGCGCAAGCTTATTTATATCCAGCCATGGTGTGGCTGTTTCCCTAAGGCCCCGCACTCACGCAGACTGAGGACTCAAAAATGGTACACTATGAAAAAGTTGGTTTTCAACTTTTGGATCAGTTGGCAACTTTTTGGCTCTTGTTCGCTACACTAGAGCTATAGTAGCACCTATTGTTTTAACATAATACACATTGCTTCTAGTTTATTTGGCAATAGGTTCGGGCGCCCCTGCGCAGCACAGTTGCGCCGCAGCGGGTGTATTTTTTCGGACCCGCTGGGCACTTCTTGGGTCCGAAATAAAAATACACCTACAAATTCTTATTTTAGCTGCTAGAAATCGACCAGGTGTCGTGTTTCCGCGTTATAAACAGCATTTATGGCTGTAGCATGCACTGACGGTCTGCTGGGTTGGTTCCAAGGGGTCAATCTTTATCTTACTACAGTGTCGTATGATTGGCTTGAAAATTTGTCCTCAACTGACCAGAACTTTACTGGGATGACTTTTAGCGCTGTTTTATGCTAGCATTCACAGCTATAACAGTGATTCCAGTAATACTGATTCAATTTTAGAAGCGAGTAGACTGTAGCTACTGCATTTTCAGGACCTCAAGCCGCTGCAAATTGCTTGCTACAGTCTCGGTAACAAAAGTCGACAATATTCCGGGTAGTTAGAGCATTGAAACGAGTTGAAAAAGTCAGGACAATTACGAATCTGGAGTAAGCTTAATAAAATAATACCATATGCTAAACTATAACGCCTTTTGCTACGTTCATATGCTCAGATCGGGGCGGCTGCCAGGTTCCTCAGCAGACAAGCTTTCAGCGCTGAACTGAAAACTCTTAATTTTTTCGACTTTGAATGAGATAAATGATGGTCTATAATCAATTGTGCCAATGGCTAGAGAATTAAAAACAACGTAGACGACCCCTTCCGGTAGGCATTGGGATTCCAGAACTCATGTTAACAGCCATGACCATCTATGACGGTTTTCAGAAGGTCTTCTAGATGTCTGCTGGATATTTATTCTTTGTCGTTACGTTTGTTAAGAATAAAAAACAAAATATGACCACTGAATAAGCAACATTATAGACGTTACTGCGTGATAAAAACAGTATCGGGCCAGATGAAAAAGTTTTTCGGGCCATATGCGGTAGGCGGCCTATCTAATGAAAATTAACCACCATAGACTGGAAAGATGGGCCAATCGTCAACGGAAAATGCATGCGCAGCATCTAGCACAGCCCTTCCCCGGAGCATTTTGGGCATGGGAAGAAACTAGACCCCACCCCACACATGCTGGGTCATATCCGTGATCTCTACGGCAATCCTATAAAAGTTATCCATAAAGTTGCCAAATCGTATTTTTTTTTTCGAACCTTTACTATACTCTATTTTAACTAGGGATGCACCGGGGCCTGGCCCCGGCCCCGGTAGTCAGGCCCCGGCCCCGGTGGTCAGGCCCCGGTACTGACCGGGGCCAAAAATTAGCAAAATTTTGTAAATTTTTGACATTTTTTGACCAAAATTTTGAATTTTCGAAAGTCAAAAAGTGTTTCAAATAGTTTTGTTTTGTCGACGATATGAATGAAAACTACGATAGTTACGTTTGTATATCAAAAATTATTGCAAAATTTAAATTTTCCAGAAAATTTTTAAAAATTTTCAATTTGGACCCCGATTTCCAGGCCCCGGCCCCGGTACCGGGGCCAAGGTGGCCCCGGCCGGGGCCACGATGAGGTCCCGGCCCCGGCCCCGGTAGTGGCGGTCCCGGTGCATCTCTAATTTTAACTCTTTTTCTATGAAAGCAAATTTTGTTTTGATAGTTTTAGGCAGTTATGCCCCGTTTTAAAGCGATTTCAAGTCAAAATTTTGAGAACTTTTCAAAGAACTTTTTGGCTCCAAAAAGGCCGGGGGGGGGTTGGGTGGGGGTAGCCAAAAGTATGTCGAAAATTTTGGGGGCAAAGGGGGTCGAAAATTTTGGGGGGAGGCCCCCCTGGTGAAAGTACATATAAAACCAGCTGGGGGGGGGGGGTGCTAGTTGCGCCAAAGGCGCGAAAAATTGCCAAAAATTTGGGTATATATATATATGTTCAGGATAAATTTTGCAAAATTTTTCAATTGTCCAAATTTTTGGCTTAAAGTGTTTATTATTTCCAGAAATATATACACGTTTTAACTGTATTATGGACTCTCTCACTCATTATTGACCTTATTTTGGACTTGGGGACATGTTGGTAATGACGTTTTCGAGTTTAAAAACAATGTCTAATGTCAAAATTACTTCATAGTTGAACGTTCATTGACATTGGAAACGGCTGTAAATACGATTTTTGGCATAAAAATAGAAACAATTTTTTGGGGGAGGGTTGGGGGGTCCTGGGGGGTTGGGGGGTCTCCAGAGGAGCCCCCATCCAAAGAAGTAGGGGGGAGCCTGCCACCCCACATCTCCGTTACACCTATGGTTTGGGGGAGGTCTAAAAACGGGGCCAGCCCCCAAATTTTCTTGTGGCGGCCCTCAACCCAAATCTCCGTTACACCTATGGGGAGGAACATTTCCATCCATCCCCAAATGGAAAAGTCTAGACCCCACCCTGGGTTTTTTATTTGTGCCACAAACTGCGAAATTACGCAATTTTTTTCTGAAATACGCAAAAATTTTTGGGCCGTTGCGCCACAGTACGCAAAAAATTTTGAAAAAAATGTGCTTGGAAAAATCTGATTTGGAGCCAAAATCTTTAAAAATTTTCTATTTTTTGCTGGGGGCTGCCGCCGCCAGACCCGCCTTTTATGTATAACCAGATTACTCGGCAATTTAATTCCTATTATACGTAGTTATTAGTTGTTGATATGGTATTAAAGCATCGAGTTGTATCAGCTACGTATGTTTTGCTACCCTGGCAAAAAGCAATATCGGGGGAAAACCAACCGATGGGAAAAACCAACCCAATGTTGCGGACAGGGTATATAGCTCATAATAGCGATTTTAGGCATGTAATAAATATATAAATTCGGCCTCGCTGAGTTCACATTTCAATTTTCCCGATGTTCCGTATAATAGGTGAAAAAAGCGATCAAAATTTGCAGCATCAACCGGATAGGTTTCATCAAATTCGCCAGTTTCAATGGTAAAATGCAAAAAAATTTTAAATCTTTCGAAATTTGATGAAATAAAATAAATATTGTTTTGTTCTCTTTCGCGGGTTTATTTTGTCCCAGCGTGGTTTTAGGTCAGGTTAGGTCAGCCCAACAGCCAATCCGCTAAAATGAGGTTTTCGCGACCTAACAAAAAATTGTCGTGTCCGAACGCAATTTTGAGCTGTTCACGTGAAAAAGCGTTTTAAACTTGCTATATGGACGTCTTTTCAGCAATTCAGAACCATTTTTGGGAGTTCAGCGACAAAAACAAAAATCGGTTTTTCCCACCCCTTGGTTTTATTTTTCCATTTTTTGAAATTCTATTGACAGCTTGCCAAGAATTGGAACAAGCAGACGTTACTCTCATAGAAACTATCAAAAGGAATTGTGTAACTGCTGTGGAAAATTTTCCACAAGACTTCAAAAAATAGGTATATATATATATATAAACTTCGAATTTTTGGGGTGTCGAAAATGCAAAAATTTTCAAAATGTCAAAAATGCTAAAAGTTGTTTGATTTAGCTCAAATTTGGTATGGTAGTTTGAATGGGTCGTGCCAACTTGCAAAAATTTCAGGCCTCTAGCTCTTCCTTATCAGTCAAACTTGGGTTTAGGGGGGGTTGGTTTCTTACCTTCTTTTGGCGGTTGGTTTTTGTTCCCCGACCTCTATATATACAATACATGCGACGAGTCATGTAAATTTTTCGGAGGTTCCAAAATGATAAAATATATATATAATTAATATTAGATTTGTTGAAACGGTAAATTAATTTAAAAATAGCTCGATAATAGTTTTTAAAAAATAAAACAAGTGTGGAGCAATTTTTTTCTAATTACGCATTCAGGGTTTTTTTTCAAAATCGGACCTGTGTAAATCTTGTGTAAATTTAAATTTCACTGTGTATTTTTGTTTGAAGCTGTGTAAAATTTAAAAGTGTCGTTTTTCAACTGTAATATAAAATAAATTACATTTGGACGTTATTTTCTTGCTACAATGTTATTTTCGGATCATTCAAGCCAAAGTTATGCCAACTGCACTTGTGTAACATTTCGAAAGAAGCCACGCGGGAGGTCTGGGGGGCGGAGCCCCCCAGAAGTTGAGAAAATTTTTGTAAATTGCAATAGAATTCATAATGGAAATGTTTAAAAAGATTAATTCATTAAATGTCAAAAATAAGATTGGACAAATTCAAATTTCTGAAAAACACTTCGCCTACTGAAACGATTTCTTTATTTTTCCAACTTTTTGGAATAATTGTTTCACAAACTTGCTGGTCACGTACTAAGGTTCGATGCTTTAACTGCTACTGGGGACGGCTCCATATAGTACAGACACACCAATTATACAACTGAGGGGGGTCTGGGGGGAGCCCCCCAGAAGTTGAGAAATTTTTTAAATTAACGGCAGAAACGGCATTGAAAAGTTGTATATATTCCTTTAGCTTTCGTTTTGAATATTTATTGTGCTAGACAGCAACAATTTTGTGGTCACACTGCTTTTTATGATACATGATATGTACAAGAAACGATATTGAACCGTACATATGTACTAGCTATACTATACTGTCTTACTAATATTTGGACGCTGTACGTAAATAAATTATACGCAACTGGATAAGCTGAAGTATATACTTGCAGAAACAATGGAACACCTATATATAATCATGTCGCAATGCAGAAAACAATTATACAACGGTGGGGGGTCTGGGGGGCGGAGCCCCCCAGAAGTTGAGAAATTTTTTAAATTAACGGCAGAAACGGCATTGAAAAGTTGTATTCCTTTAGCTTTCGTATTGAATATTTCTTGGGTTGTATGGCAACTATTTTTAGGCTCTGACTGCTTTTATTATTATATATATATATACAAGAGATAAACAAGAAATCATATTGAATAATACTAGCTTCAGAAAACATATGTATAGTTAAATACGAATAAATACTAGCTATTTACGAATATTCGCACGCAGTACGAAAATAAATTACAAGAACCAAAAATGCTCCTTCGTCGCATGTAAAATACATATGAGTACTCTCAGGCAGGTTGTACAAACACGGAAACTAGCCTGTAAAATGCATATGAGTGGCGTTGAGGTTGTAAATTAAGGAAAACAAGTTGCAACGGCTTAACATATGAGCCTGTCCTACAACGAGGCTCATATTGGCGTACGTATGTCATAATATAATTTGTCGATATTTGACCTTCATATAAATAGCACGTAAAGCTTTTCTTACAAAATTGTCCTTCACACACCTTGTCGCTGAGACACTGTGCATACGCATTATACGGCATGCCACTCTGCGCTCTGACTCAGAGCCATGTGGGGAAAGCATTACGTATGTGAGTAGTGTGTCATAGTGTTCCGAGAATACAGTAGGTGTACTATAGTGCTTCAGGAAATAGTATTTTCCACGGTTTTTCGGGAAACATCAGCTTGCATGTACAGTTAAACTTGAGGTGTCGCAGTTCACTTCGTTCTGTCCATTTCTTTCAAGCCACAATGTTAACATGTTATGTCTATTCATTCGTTTTTTCTTTAATATGATGACCTGATGATCTTTAAGAAGGCTACTGTGACGCCAATATGAGCCTCGTTGTAGGACAGGCTCATATGTTAAGCAGTTGCAACTTGTTTTCCTTAATTTACAACCTCAACGCCACTCATATGCATTTTACAGGCTAGTTTCCGTGTTTGTACAACCTGCCTGAGAGTACTCATATGTATTTTACATGCGACGAAGGAGCATTTTTGGTTCTTGTTTTCCATTCTTTTACATATGTATGCGCAAAAAAGAACCAACATAATATAGTTCCGAACACCATGCGCAAGCAGATACTATTTGACCACTTTTGGAAAAATTCATATTTGACCCAAAATCGCCTAAGTCAGCAATACGTAACTGAACGAAGTACA
>JASAND010001525.1:0-92629 GCA_030248195.1 Trissonchulus latispiculum
TAGGGATCAGCTCTCTAGGAGGCACATCTGGTAATGGAAACGGTTCTGGTGGAGAGCATAGTCGTCCACGGAGTTCTGGTAACGTTAATGGATTGTTTTTTGATTTTGTATTTTCAGAGGAATAATGTTCAATTGTATTTGTTTTGATTTTTGATGATTTTTTTCATTTTGGGCTATTGTGTTTCCATTTGTAGTAATTTTCTATGTTTGTTTGTATTTATTTTTAGGACAATTTTTACATATATTTGTTGTTATTTTTAGATTTGAATTTGTCTGGTTTTCCAGGAAGTCCCGGAAACGAAGCAGGTAGTTAATTTCTATTTTTTCTAGAAAATTTCGGCTAATTGTCATGGGGTAGGAGGGATATATTTTTTCGGAGAGGGGCGTGTCAAAGCAGGAAGGTATAGACAGTTTGGTTTGATGTGTATATGTTTCTTTAGGTTTTTTAAAAGTTTACTTAGGAATAATGATGTGTTGGTTTGGGAAAGTTTTTTGTTAAATGCGAAAGTATGTTTTGTGGATGTTTTCGTCCTTATATTGGCCTGACGAATAGGCATAGTTATAGTAGGCTGTGATAAGTTATGCAGTGTTTTTCCTTGTTTTTCGTTATGTGTAAAATGTTTTTTATTTTTTAAATTTGGTTAAGTATAATATGTGAAGTATAAGTTGTAGCAGGAATTTTAGATTTGCTAATTTGGTTAAGTATATATATGAAGTATAAGTTGTAGCAGGAGTTTTAGATTCGCTTAAGTTCAATTTTATGTCTGTGTGAAAATTCAGATGTGTAAGTAAAGTGAAGGTTTTATGAGAAGAGAGAAGAATTAGTGTACTGAGTGCTATAGAAGGCGTTCCTTAAGTGTATGATATGATTTCTTTGTTGTTGTTGTTTTTATTTATGTTATTGTTGAGGATTTTTTGTTGTTTATATAATCTTTTAGGTATTAGTGTCAGAGGAAGGCCGCGAAAGTATTCAATCGATGGCTTGGACGAAGCTCTCTCTGTATACTACAAACATCAGGGTCATATCACACTGAATGAAATTTCTGATTTGGCCGTTATTCCAGTTGGTAGTTTGGTTCACAGGAAGAGGTCGTTTGATGCTTCTCAGTCCAGTGTTCCGGATGCATCTTCGATTGGAGGTATTGATTATTTGTTTTTTGTGTTTTGTTCTTTGTTGTGTTTTCTTTGCAAAGTATTAACGTTTATAATGATATGTATATGTTTTATAGATCGGTTAAAGATTTTTCTTGTAAAGTTTCTTTCAAATTTTTTATAGATGTTTAATCATTTAGTTTAACTATTTTAAATTGTTCATTTGTTTAGTTTTTAACTTATGGCATGGTTAGCAAATAGGCATAGGTAGCGATGAATAAAGTAACATTTTATGATAGTAGTTTAATACGGTTATGATTTGTTATGTTTTGTATGTCGTTTTTTCGTTATGTGCCAAATGAGATCAAATTTAAGCTGAGACTCGTTAATGTTGGCTAAATTTCGAATTAGGGCTTTTGATTTTTGTTTGTGAGATTTCGATCATCAGGTGGATCACTAGTGTAGTCAGAAAGAATTTTCGGGGGGGAATGCCAAAATTTGGTGGGGGGTCTGGGGGGCGGAGCCCCCCAGTACTTGAAAAGATTTTTAAATTTGTAATATCTGAGGAAATTTTTTTGGGTCGGAGGTGCTGTAGTAACAATCTTATTTTTTTATACCACATCCTAAAGTTTTAGTTTAAGGTATTTTAATTTCTGAATGCTACACGTGTGATTCAAATTTATGGATACTTATATAATAGAACGAAAAAGTTGTTATTATTATGTTTTTGGATAGCAACGTAAGTTGGTACATATATGTGCGATATGATACTATTTGTCTTGACATAAAGGCGAATTAGTAAATGCAAAACATGTTCAAACATTAAATTTTAATTTTTAGCCATGGCGCCACGACTGATAATTCCGTTCGTCTCCGTCCACCAGATATGGCGGAAGCTGTTGTTCAGACCCTAAGGCATGTATTATTTAATGCTTATTTAATGTACATAATATATAAACATAATACAAATTATATTTATAGTTACAATGAACAAGAATTATCATATTTTAAATATTTGGCAAGATATAGATAAACTAAAAGAAGCATACATGGCGAACGTCATTATCCACAGAGTGTACCAGATATTGTGTAGTGAGATCCTTCATCGATAAGTTGAGGGGGGAGAGCATACTACGCAAAGACAATGATGGTACAAAAAATTATTTGCTGACTTCAGAAATTTTCACAGTGTATAGATATAAATATCTGCTATTAGGCAGCCATTTTGGTTTTTGTACTTCTTTTTTTTACTAATTTCGTTGACTGCAATGTACAATTTGAAACTTTAGTTGTGATATAAAATTGCAATATGACATAGTTTTCATTAACTAGAAATTGTTTTTTGAGTAATAGATGCCGACTTCTGCAGTGATAGCATTATGAACAATGCTTACTTATTATGTGTTACGCAGTCCTATTGATTTTACTTACGCACTATGCTGTTCCCCCCAGAAAATGGGAAGTGTACGTGGTACAGCCTCAGTACACCCCTTGCGCATTTTAAAATACTTTTTCTAGAAAATAAAAATAAACTATAGTTTGGAAACATAAAAAATTGAAACAGCAATGATTAAATGGTGAATGTAATTATATTCCTATGCATTTATCGTATTATAAAAAACAGTGGTCCAAACAAGAAAAAACGCCCATGAACGTTGTTTCCATGAATGTGCGCTTTTTTTGGGTTCTCTCCGGTCAAATGCATGTTTTTAAAAATTAAAAATTTCCGGAAAAAACTTGCGCCTGATTAAACTATTACAATGCTAAAATACTCATACTTTCTTTTCATAGACATTTAAGCAATTGATACTTCCAATGTATCTTCTCGTCCTCAAAAATGAAATTAAATTTGGCAGAAATTTGGCAAAAAATACATGTACAACTTCAATGCATGCATATATTCACTATATACTTATTAATTTGTATACTTTATAATACTATTTTTTTAATTTTAGAATCCAAGAGAGAACTGTTGGTACAAATACAACGATTGGCCTGAATTTATCAGAACGCGCTGCTCGAATCTTTGTGGAAGCCGACGATGAGTTAATCGAAAATCTTCCCCTTAGCCAAATCATGCCCGGTGCGATCAATAATTAGCAAAACATTAATTATGGTGACAAATACTGTGATTGATTGCATTAATATTAAATCATTTGCAGAATTTCCCGTTTAAATAGATATTGGTAAAGGTTTTAAAAATTGATCAAACTTAGCCAAAGCTCAGGTTTTATTTGATATACCTATCAACTTAAAC
Organism: Trissonchulus latispiculum; assembly: GCA_030248195.1. NCBI lineage: Eukaryota > Metazoa > Nematoda > Enoplea > Enoplida > Ironidae > Trissonchulus > Trissonchulus latispiculum. The sequence continues at coordinate 3,350 of JASAND010001525.1, forward strand.
AGCTTAACCTTTTTTACACAACATTCTTTTCTGGTTGATTTTATACATATAATCAGATTCACAAAATATAACAGCGTCAATTCTAACTCAGTTCAGCAAGATAAACCAGTTTAATGTCTAATTACTCAAAGCAATAATTCCCCCCTTCCCTTAGTGTAAAGAGGGAAAATTCTGCACATGAACCTAAGTTTTTTGTAGTTTTATTTTATTGTATTGATAATTTTTAATTGAATGAATTATTGTGTTTTCTTTGTTTTTTGGAGAATAACAAGGATTACCTAAAAGTAAATTGCAAAAGGTTTAATACCTTGTAAAAAATATCGGTTACTTTAAATGTGAAATCTTAACGTCAAAATAGTTTCACTAGATACTTTCGCTCTACCATAATTTCCAGTTGTTTATATTGATTTGAACATTACAACAACAAGAGAAACAAAATTTTGAAAGTACTGACAATTAATTTTAAAAGTATAAATAAACATAAATAACCGTGATTGTCAGAAATAAAATTTAAAAAAAGGGAAAATTAAAAGAAGTACTAAATTAAATAGGTTTTTTACAAGACATAATAGCTACTGCGCTGGCAAATCATAAAATCTTCAAGGTGATCTTTATTTAATGTCTTCTCCAAACTTGTTTATAGCTATACGTAAGTATTTTATTATAAAAATAATCAAGAAAGTATTTGTTTTTACATTGATGCGCCCTCATTGCTTGTTTTATTATCATTATCATCTGCTGGCATTGTTTTACTAATCTTGTGTATGCTGTACTGGCATTGTTTCTTTGTTCAACATTTCAAGCTAGGTGCTGCATTTGTTTTTTTTTTTTTTTTTTTTTTTTTTTATAAAAAAAAAAATAAAAAAAAATTATTATTTTTTTTTTTAATTATTTGTTTTTTTTTTTTTTTTTTTTTTTTTTATTAGCTGATGCATTTTTTTTTTTCTGTACGTTGTTATGGCATTGTTTGTTGCAGACTTCAATCAATTCTATGCTGTATGGATTGTTTCTTTGTTCTTTAAGGAGGTGTGATTTGTTTTTTTCTGTTATGTCTGATTTTTTATACAAAAATGTAAAAATCAAAAAACATTGTTTATTTTCATAATCATGTGTCAGCATTTTTTGTCTTATTATCATTATATACTAGCTGACAGTATTTCTTTATTCTTCTGTACGTTGTTATGGCATTGTTTGTTGCAGACTTCAATCAATTCTGCTGCATTTGTTACTGTTTATTGCTTACTTTATTTTCCGTAGTCACGTTCATTGATTGTTTGGCAGATTGATTTTTGATATATACTACAAATTTTCGATTATGGCAATAGTAGACAGTTTCTAGCATCGAAAGATTTTTTATATGAGTCAACCTGCATTTTTACAAAATTTAATTATCATACTTGAGGGGGGGTCCATCATGAAAAATTTTTAGGCGACGGATTTCGCTCATTTTCACACATAAGTTAGCCACATATGTCGTGCATATCAAGTTTAAATTTTGAGTTGTTTCGTTCAGTTCTCCGTAAGTTACGAGCAATCAACTGTGTGCAATTTGAATATGAGCGAGCACAAGGGTGCTGCAGCCAACTGAGGCAAATATTCGCAAATCAGCTCTAAGTTTTTAGCTTATTTTGTTACACACCTTTAAAAACTATTAAGAAAAACATTTTAGTACCGTTTCCAGCCGGATGGGCTTGATCAGAAGCTTCTCTAAAAAATTTCTCGGAGAAGCAAGGCCCTTGTTCCTTCTTATATGATGAAACATTTAACAGCGGTTAACTTAAAATAGAAGCTTTTCCGACCCATAGTTCTATGAGAAAAATTCATCCCCGCAATGAGAGCTTTCGATTGACGTATAATATGCCATATTTTGAAAAATTTTTAAAATCGCTGTTTTGAGAAATTCGGGGTTCGATGGTCCCGTTTGGCAGGCTGAGAAGTACTGGACTTGGCTATCAGCATAATTCATGCTGCAAACAGATCCAGAGGCATGAATACACAAGTTGGAATACAAAATAGGCAGATGCGGACCATACTGTTGTCGAAATTTAGCCAAGTTTTCGAAAAAACCGAAATTTTGACAATTTTGCTAAAAATGCCCATTTTAGAGTAATTTGCAATTCTTTCCGAAGACCCCACTTTTCAGCTGCAAAAAACGTTGAATTTTGACGATTTTCCAATGTTTTCGATAAATAAAAAAATTTTTAAACATTTTAGGGGCCTAAATCAAAATTCTACTTCCAGCGTACCGCAGTTTATGATTATAGCCACGTCATAAATATAAAATTATGCAGGATTACAACTGTTTGTCGAGAGACCTTTTTGGCGCAAGAATAAAATCACCACTTTTTCTGTTTCCTATGTTTAACACATGCGGTCCTCGACTTTGAGGTGAAATAACTCAACAACCGTAAGAGATACGAGTTTAATTTTAAAACTTGTTAAAATATCCCACTCAAAGATCATTATATGTGAAAATGAGCGAAATCGAAGATGGTCGAAAAATTGACCAAAAATGGACCCCCGCCCCCTTAACTTTGACAACTTTTACTTAAAAGTGAATTCAGGAAAAATTTAGCATCGTTAGCAAAAAAACAACATCGTAGCCAAGTAAACTACACAATGTTTTTATGATCGTACATGATGTGATGGCAAGTTAGAATTTAGTATTATATTTCTTTCGATAATTACTGTTTGCTATATTTAATCTAGCAATTACAAAGCAAAGTTTACTATCATTAAGATATCACTTCATCAAAATATGAATAAACAAGAATTTTCGCTGAATAACTAAATGTCAAATTCCAACTTGTTAACCTTGGTGCTGATAAACAGAACCGAATACAGTTCTTTGTTTCATTTTTCATCCTTTCGTTTTCCTTCAACCATCATACAAGACATTCCACTTTGTTTTTTTAGTGTTGTAAATATATAGACCAACTTATTTCCAATCACGTGATATTCTTCTTTTCGGTTCTGTAATATAATTTGTAAACTTTGTCGATACCGGTAATAGAAAGAAATTGTTGTAATAAATTCGTCTAAAGTGTTTCTTCTCTACGATTTTAATCATTACTATAATTGTACAACAAAAACAGCATTAAACAAATGAAAATATGACAACCAAAAGGTTACAAACCCAGTATATAATGTAGACAAAGAAATATCAACGTGAAAATGAACTATAAACAATGAATGCTTAGACTGTCAATAATGACAGGCTAAGACAGGCTACATTACACGTTAATCATATAACTAGCAAACCTGTCAAGGCAGCTGAACATAAGCAGGCAAATGTAAACTGTCAACAATGACAGGCTAAGACAGGCAAACACACACAAAACATATAGCTTGCTAGCCTGTCAACTTTCCCCTATATATATATATATATATATATATATATATATATATATATATATATGTATATATATATATATATATATATATATATATATATGTTACGGGCAGATGAATAAATTGGACACTTCTGAAAGTGTCCAGACAGATAGATAAATTATGCATTTACGCAGACAGATAGATAAATTCTTACAATTATCGCATTCTGTCCGGACAGATAAATAAATTATCTATGTGTCCAGAACATGGTTGGACAGATGAGTAAATTTTTAAACTAAGAAGTAATGATAGAGAATATTTGTGCTTATAGCTGTTATTTAACTTCAGTATTAGTCTTTACTTTATTTTAAATAGTTTAAATTGTTCTAAAGCTTGTTATTATATTTTATTAGCTTATGATTGATTAAATTTTAAAATATGTTATTTGATTTTGTTAATTTTATGTATTATAACATTTTAATTTAATATTTATTTTATGTACTTATTTGTGAGTAATTACCATTAAAAAGAGATTAGGCAATACGTATATAAGTAAATAATTATACGTTAGCATAAAACGTAAATATGTAAATTCGTGTTAGTTTCACCTGTTGGTTTCCATTTTAAATTACCTTAAGTGACGGCACCAAAATTTCACAAATAAGTACATAAAATAATTAAAATTAATTAACAAATAAATAAATTATTAAGAGCGATCAATGATTGGAACGATATCTAATAAATGCTATATAAAATTAATTAAATCAACTAACAGATTTTTAAAGTAACAAATTTAAAATTTAATATAATATAAGCTAATAATTAAATATAGTAACAAGCTTTAGAACAATGCATAAACTATAAAAAATAAAGTGACGAACAATTGTAAAATATAAATATTCTCAGTGAAATAATTTTGTATTTAAATAAAGATTAAAGGTTCGTGAATGAGTGTGTAATATGTCTGATTACTCCCTACTTAATCGCTAACCTACTCATAAAAGACGACACAGCCCTATCTAAATTTCACACGAGTTTACTTTACAAGGAAAAAATACAAAGATAAAGGAAATTCCAAACATGAAACTTTTCACAAAAAAAAGACAAAATACTTCTTTCAGAACAAAAGAAATAAAGTTGGAGCAAGCACCTTTTATGCACAGAACCCGAAAGGGAAAACAAACTCGCAACTCCACGGGAGGACACCCCAAATTATACCCCCAAACTGCCCAGAAGAGCCACAACCCTGACCGAAGAAATGAGAGCTGAGAAGGCCGGTGACTCCCAGAGATTCATCGTAACAACTGACTGTAAATTGCGCCCAAATTTTGAGAGAAGACGAATTAGCTATGTACGGCGTTGGACCGCACACACGAGTAGAATTTAGATTGATTTTTCATGAAGTTAGCACACACTTTTGCATATTTTAGGGTAAAATCAAGGAAATATTCAACACAATACTCAAGTTAAACAACAGATATAAACACAAATATTCTGCAAATTAGTTCTTACTTTAAAATTTACTCATCTGTCCAACCTTGTTCTGGACACGTAGATAATTTACTCATCTGTCCGGACAGAATGCGATAATTGTAAGAATTTATCTATCTGTCTGCGCACATGCATAATTTATCTATCTGTCTGGACACTTCCAGAAGTGTCCAATTTATTCATCTGCCCGTAACATATACACATTTTGTAATTACACATATGCATAAATAAATGTTATATGTACGCACCAACAGGGGACCGAAACATCGTGGTTAGTTGGGCCTTTTGTTTGAGCACGACGCCTCCTAGGTTACCTTTACCAGTCGATGAAGGAAGTTATTTTTAGAATTCATCAATGCTCTTTTAGAGAAATTAGTTCCTTTTTGAATCGATTTTTGGTAGTCCCACTCTCAGCAAATTAAGCGACCAAAAGGATTATAGCAGTATTCTGCAAATCTGGATTTTTTTAATGGATTGATTAACGCTTTATGGATGCTCAGAAAGAGTAATTGATTGAATTGGATGACGTGTATAATTAATTGTTCAAGTTTATGCTTCAAATTAACCAGCTTTAGTATTACGTAAATGAGTCAATTAATTTACTGCCCATTTATTAACGGTTTTTGGCAAATTATCTACAGCCATCCAGAGATCATCTCTGAGCAGAATAATAGGAAGGAACCCACTTTCAAACGACACTAGCACTTGGGTTGTCTATTTGGCGAAATGTTGACGTGGTTGTGTTTCAGTCTTATTTTTCGGTCTCTGCTAGCTTTCCACTTTGGACCCAACTTTGAAACTGACAGCATTCACACTCAAGGTAGAATTATAGGTGAATGTCAAGATGACGCGGACTGTGTGCCGTGGGGCGGTGAGACCACGAAGTGTGGATTTGCGGTGGAGCTAAGAATTCGTTTCTGCCAGTGCGGTACTGGCTATCGTCATGACGGGGCCACCTGCGTCCCCGATCCAGAGCAGTGTAGAAGCGACGAAGATTGTGGACCCGGCGAAGCCTGCTGTTACCAAGCCATGACAGGCATAACAACAACCAAAAAGTACTGTCAATCGACCGCCGACTATATCTGTTAGCCTTCCTATGTCTTGTGAAACGTTTAGTAAATTTAGTGCATCAGTCGTAGGAGGGTAGATATCAAAGGTGTGGTTCTTTTCAGGAAACAGTTAAGGAGCGGTGGGTTGCTTGCTGGCCGATTTTTTGAGCATTTCCGATTTTGCTGATCCAGATATTTTGTAGTGTACATGGTAATCTGTCGTCAAATTTATAGATCTAACAACCATAAGCTGAAAATAGCGATTTTTCAAATTTTTAGAAATATAACAAATTTTATACCAATCGAAAGCTCTCTTTGTAAGATTGTGTCTCTCTTTGTGCAGAAATCCCTCCTTACCTGGGAAAGGAGTGGGTATTAAAACGAAATATCTCAAAGCTGGTCACGCATATAATGGGTGGGTATCTATTTAGCTTTTCAAAAATCGATTCTACAATATTTGCTTTTCCCAACCGAAGACCTTTTTGACTAAAAAAATTAATGTACTTCTTGTCGTCCTTCCCCCATTTGATGAGGCGTACAATCCACCTGCAGAGGGTTTACACTACAGTCAAAACGTTTAGATGAACGTGTTGGATACGACACCAATAAAGCCTGACCCTAGCAACACGAATAAGCGAAACTTTCTTTATTGATAACAATTGTACAGAGAATATCTAATATTAAAACATGCTGACGTAACATGCTAATCCTAATTGTCGAATTAGTCTAAGAATCTACAGGAAACCCATGATAAACGTTGTCATCATTATCAGTCCAAAACCAAAGCTCAACTATTTAAATAGCTAAGTTTATCGTCGAGTACCATCTTCAAAGAACACACCACCATCCAGAGCACAATATTTGGGACAGATACCGGGTTCGCCAGGAGGACCGGGAGGACCAGGTGGCCCAGGAGGTCCGGGTGGACCATCGTCTCCGGGGTTTCCGTTCGAGCCAGGTGGTCCCTTGTTTCCTGGGTTTCCTGGTCGTCCGTCTTGTCCGGGATTCCCGTCTGGGCCAGGAGGTCCATTCGGCCCGGGCTCTCCGGGTCCACCGGGTTCACCGGGCAGGGCAGGAGTGCTCGGAGCCGGAGTTCCTGGTTCGCCTCGAGGTCCGTCTGGTCCAGGGGGTCCTCGTGGTCCCTGAGGTCCGGGGCCGCCAGGTTGACCTGGAGTACCGTCGCTACCAGGAGAGCCAGGGTTTCCGGGCGTACCAGGATCACCTAGTGACAGAAAACATTGATATTTACGATCAAGATAGGTGTGTGCGAACTTTGGCCGTTGTGACCGAACAGATTTGCGTTTGGAGTAAACACCAACAATTCCTACATTGATAGAGTTGTCAGGAACTCGATATTTAGACGATTCGCAAAATCCGGGATTTGGGTTTTATATTCATGGAAACTAAGATTTTCAGATTTTCCACCAACTTTTATTGACATCAACATTTTGTTTCTGCGATCGAATAGAGCTGGTGTAGCTGCATATTCTTGCTCTTACAAGCTTTTCACGAAAATGTACCCACTTCCCGGATTTGCGGATTTTCAAATTTTTGAATTTTCAAATTTAATGCACGAAAATTTCCAAAAATAGTTTAGCATTTACTATTACACTTAGTGATGAGTAATTTACGTGACGAATTGAGCTTCAACTGTTCAAAAGAAGCAAAACTACACAAAACTGAATCAATAAACAAATCTCACCAGGAGGTCCAATGGGACCGGGTTCACCAGGAGGTCCAGGCGGACAGGGTCGGCAAGGAGGTGGAGTTGCGACTTCCCCGCAGAGCGCGGAGGGTCGACCAGGGAATCCTGGATATCCGGGCCGTCCGGGAATTCCGTGCTCGCCGGGAGTTCCTGGAGGTCCGGGTGGTCCGGGCTCACCGGGTTGGCAACAGTCTGAAATAGAGAAATACCATTCAACGGTTTTTGATTAAATAACAAAAATAAATATTAATAAATAATTATTGGCTAAAAATCAACCATAGCAAATGTAAAGATTATTACAGAATGCAGCTATTTCTTTCTTCATTTTTTATTTCATAAAATTTTCGGTGATTAAAGCTCAATGTTTCTCGACATAACAGTTCATACTCTGATCTGTTGTGTAGGTCACTTTTGTCTATTTTTTGGCGGGAATAATTTGTTGGTACAGTACAGTCCATACCTTCACAGCCAGAAGCTTGTCTCTTTGAGACAGTCTTGTTTGAGGCCATCATTGGATCTGGGAATCGGAAGGAGCTCGCTTCGATGATCACATCCTTCGCTGCTGACTGAAAATAAACATAAACATTAGATACAAAATTTATGCTATTGGATACAAAACTGTACGTTAGTGTCGAGTATGAAACCCTGGTGCTAAATTGACGATGTGAATCTATTACATATTCTGTCCTGGCCAATATATTAATTAATATTAATTTAATTAGACATTAACTGTATAGTACTTTTCTTCATGATCCCTACATTTCTTCGGCAGTCATGGCCCTCCTCAGACTATGTATACACCCTCCTGAACCATACCGGCTGCCGCCAGTTCAGGAGAATTAAAATTGTAAGTTTTGAGTATTAGTTACGGTCTACGCACGTAGTCTACTAGCAGCTATGAAAGCAATGGTTATATTCTAACCGGCCACATACATATCGCAACATTGTCAAGCAGATTTGGCAGATTTGCCCAGGCTGATTCTCAATGTTGAATGAGTGGGTGAAAAGGAGTGGGTGAAGAGAAATTTTTAGTGACATTTTCTGGTTTTCTATTTCATTTCTATTCTCTATTTCAATTTTCATTATATTTTTATTGCTCGATACGAAGTCACAAACTCCAACAGCACTTACATGGCAGAACCGGATATCCCGTGATACAGTGTCCTGCATGTACTTGACATAGTTGAGGACCACGGGGAGTGTAATGGCCACAGAAAAGATGGACACTAGACTGAAGGCTACGGCAGTGTAGGACACAAACTTGTAGGCCTTCTCTCGCTGTCCGTCCTCCATAATTAGGTGTGTCATGTTAATAAGACTGTTGCAAACTGAAACTGAAATATAAAATTTTAAAAACTTTGATCCCGACTTGTTTTCTTTGCTTTAGTTTTACTTTGAAAAAGTTGTACGACTTGAATCAGAGAACTTTGATGTCACAAGTTTTTATGACAGTGGGTGTACTTAATTCGTATGGGGTCAAGTCGTCAATGCTTCAGTGAGAAAGTGAAAGTAGTTTTTCGTGAGAGGAAAAGTCAAGTTTTGTTGCAATTTACTAGTTTTTTATGGGAAATTTTAATTCGATTTCTGGCAAATATTTGTACTCTTCTATTAGGCTCTAATTATCAAATTAGACATTTAAACATCAAAATGAAATTTGTTTAAAATTAAAGTAATGCCAGCACACAAATAAAAAATTGGTTAATTGCAGCTTTAGCTAAAGAGCCACAGAGTAAAATATAAACTTGTGCAAGTTTAGGATAAGGTAGAGCCATGCTTCAACTGAAGCCAAAATCCAATAAGTGAAATAATTAGCAACTGAAATATTTTGATCCTTTAATATCAGCTCGGCAATTTTAGCCGCTGAAGCGTTGCCGTTTTAAGATCTCTGAAAAACACAAGAATGCATCTAGGCTTGACTCTTTTGCCTTCTTATTCAAACTAAAAACTTTTCATCAAATTCTTTCAATTAAACCCCTTCTTTAAAAAACTGAAGTTTACTACTAATCACAGGGGAAACAGGAAATTTGTAGTGAAAAAGTTTTCTCTAGATGAGATAGCTGATAATTGGGGCAAAAAGGAATCCAGAAACTTTTCCAGAGAGTCTTTGTTTTTGTCTGGTTTTCAAGTGCACAAATCATTTATGGCTGTTTAATTACAGAAAACAAAACATGATTCAAAACGGTAGGAGACACTTTTCAACGATGATACGGTGCTTTGATTTTTCTAGAAATCATTTTTTATCCGCTGCTCCTTTCTTCGTTTCACTACACAGTGATCCTGTTAGGCGTTTTTCCGACGATGGAGTGCAGAAATTTTCGCACCACTAAACCCTATGGTCGCTGGCCCGCATAGGAAGATACTAAACTAGAGTTAATAACCTAATTCAAAGTAGCGTGCTCACTCTATCATTACTAAATAAAATTCGGGCCCTCTACGTCATTCCTATATATAGGAGACAGGATCTAAGATAATCACAGTTTTCCAGAAATCAGTCAGAGCAAAGTTTTGAGGCCATCCACAAAGTTGTGTGTCTTTTCTAACATTTCCCTATAAAATGGAGGACGGTCACCGCGAGAAGGCCTACAAGTTTGTGTCCTACACTGCCGTAGCCTTCAGTCTAGTGTCCATCTTTTCCGTGGCCATCACCCTCCCCGTGGTCCTAAACTATGTCAAATACATGCAGGTCACAGTTTCAAGGGATATCCAATTCTGCCATGTAAGTGTATCTCGTTCTTGAACTGTTAAGGCTTGAGTGGACTTCTGTTAAATATCAGTATTTCAGCGCAATAAACAATTTCTACGTCCGAGGGTGTGGCTCAGTGGTTGAGCTTTCTGCTGAAGGTCCAAAACTTGGCTATTCGATTCCTACCCTGGACACTTTTCTTCACATCTTTCAATCCTGATTTCGGCTTTTAACACTTCTGTTTGTGAGCAAGTCCATAATTATGGATGTGTTCTATGCAGTCAGTACTGGTTAATTATTGTGCCAAGTCGACTAGGCAAGAGGCAAATGATTTGTAGGTAGTCTCGTGCGTAATTTTCTTGGACGGAACAGTTTCAGATCTTGAGGGATCAGAATCAGAACTAAATAACTTTGAATGTTCAAAGCACAGATGAAAATCAGCAACGTCGACGAACACTTGATACGGGATAAACTAGGGCTCCTTTAAGGAAAGAGTAGAGTAGAGTAAATATTAACTCTTTTGTGCTGGTTTAACTCCAGTCAAGTTTAACCTTCTCTTATTTAAATCTTTCGCGAAAACGATCCAATTGAATGTGTTTCACTGCGCGTGTTCTGAAAAGGGCACCAGGCAGCATAAGTACCACTGAAAGCTTTCATTGGCACCTGTATTTTTGCTTCAACTGAATTTACAAGCAACACTGATAGTGTTACCAAAACTCCTCTACATGATTCGCTATTATTGTTAAGTTAGAAATGTCAAAATTGTTATTTCATTTCTGATCCTATTTTCAGTCAGCAGCGAAGGATGTCATCATCGAAGCAAGCTCCTTCCGATTCCCAGATCCAATGATGGCCTCAAATAAGACTGTCTCAAAAAGACAGCTCTCTGGCTGTGAAGGTGGGACATTCAAAATTCCTGTTACATATCTGTACATAATAGAGTGCGACCTTTCCTTAGACGGAGAACGTCAAATGTTATTTAGAAAATGTTTTAAATGAAAAACCCAAGAAGGTTTCTATCAATAAACCCGACTGCTTTTTATGAATAAGAACCGTCAATAAATGTTTCTCTATTTCAGACTGTTGCCAACCCGGTGAGCCCGGACCACCAGGACCTCCTGGAACTCCTGGACAGCACGGAATCCCCGGACGCCCAGGATATCCGGGATTCCCTGGTCGCCCCTCCGCGCTCTGCGGGGAAGTCGCAACTCCACCTCCTTGCCGACCTTGTCCGCCTGGACCTCCTGGCGAACCCGGTCCTATTGGACCTCCTGGTAAGATACGACTATTTTTCGATTTAAAAAATGTCCATTACAATAACATGAACAAGTAGGCACCAAAAAGGGCAATATTCCTTTGTCTTTGTTCGAAACTCAGATAAAACGACTATACAAGTAAATCTTTTGTGTTCCAAAATTTTATTTATGTCAATGTTTTATACGCATTTAGGTGATCCTGGCACACCTGGAAACCCCGGCTCTCCTGGTAGCGACGGTACTCCAGGTCAACCTGGCGGCCCCGGACCTCAGGGACCACGAGGACCCCCTGGACCAGACGGGCCTCGAGGCGAACCAGGAACTCCGGCTCCAAGCACTCCTGCCCTGCCCGGTGAACCCGGTGGACCCGGAGAGCCCGGACCGAATGGACCTCCTGGCCCAGACGGGAATCCCGGACAAGACGGACGACCAGGAAACCCAGGAAACAAGGGACCACCTGGCTCGAACGGAAACCCCGGAGACGACGGCCCACCCGGACCTCCTGGGCCACCTGGTCCTCCCGGTCCTCCTGGAGAACCCGGTATCTGTCCCAAATATTGTGCTCTGGATGGTGGTGTCTTCTTTGAAGATGGCACTCGACGATAAGCTGGAACATTAGCTTACGGTTAATTTTTTCGGGATATTAAAGCCAATTCGATTCTACTCTTGACACGAACTCAATCCACATGGGCAGTTTAGATTGGATTTTTATTGCTTTGTATATAGGTACTTGCTCAAAGTAAAGTATACAGTTTGCTTCATGTCACATTTCTATAGGTAGGTAGGTAGGCTACTGTAATAGTACATAAGAGGGCATGGCACTATGCATGACGCGGTTGCAACAAGAGACTTGGACTGATTTCAATTTGTAGAGTTTGCACGCGGCCTGAAAAATATTTTTTCGCTGGTCCTCAAATGCCAGTCTTCGTGGACCAAACATTACTGAAACGTTTCTCCAAGCCGTTTGGTATAGATGGCTGGAACCCCTTGGAATGGGAGGCAGAGTTCAAAATTTGAAGAAAAGAAAATGGTTGGAGGAAATTACAAGAATCTGACAGAAAGCGGGAGACAATCGAGAGACAAATACATAGGTGAGATCAGACACATTATCTACTAGACGATTATCCAGTGTTGTTGATGAAGATTGAAAAACCAAAGGATCAGTAGCATATACTTGCCTCTTTCCGTCGCGATGAAAGAGCAGATATAATATATATATATATATATATATATATATATATATATATATATATATATATATATATATATATATATATATATATATATATATATATATATATATATATATATATATATATATATTCAAGAGTTCATTCTATCACAAAAGTTGTTCAGCTCGATAAGAGCTTTCGAATGATATCTTGAGGGTATTAGAGAAAATTTTCAAAAACCGGAAATTTCGAAACCCCGGAATTCCGGGAATTGGGTGCATTTTCGTGAAAAACTTGTAAGAGCAAAAATATGCAGCGGGACCAGCTCTATTCGACTGTGAAAACAGAATTTTGATTGCAATAAAAATTTTCGCGAAAAACTAAGAATTTTAGATTTTCCGTGAATGAAACCCGCAATTCCGGATTTTTTATGATTTTTGAAATCTCGAGTTCCTGACAATTCTAAAAATATATACATTGTAGGGGTTTGCTCCATTGTCTAATCTGCTATAAACGGTCAAAGTTTGTACACACATTTTTTGGTCGTACTATAGTCTAACCTCCGGTGCAATGTCAAGTGACGGTGCTTTTAGATGTTATTGAGCATATAGTTTGCATCCTGTGTTGCAGTTTCTACCATTCTTGACTCAATGACTTCTGCCTCGACTTGTCAAGGATTCTGAGAGCATGGTTTTATTTATCCTGGATAGTGCTGAATCTTTTGGAATTCTTAAGCATTTCGCAGACAAAATGTGGTCGGTCACTCGCAAACATAAGACTAGCACAGTCGAAAAACTGGGGATTAAAACTTATGATGGATCCGATCGGTTACCACATCCGCCGCTCTGAGATAATTCAATGTTTATTTAGAATTGTAAGCTGAAGGAAGCTAAATAAGATAGGATCTGGCTGAAATAAGTGACCACACCGTAGTTTTATATCTAAGCTTTAAATCTTATTATATATTTCTGTGTATTCATACAGGGAGCGGATTGAGAGGTTGAGTGAAGTAGTAGGACTTTGATTGTAAGAATGGTGCTTCTGTGTATATATATGCACACAATTTCCGACGATGATACGAAGGACGATTTTTACCAGCAACTACAGGACGCCTTTGCCGGCATTCCGAACTCGGATTTCCTACTGCTGCTTGGCGATTTTAACGCTGAGCTTGGCCACAGCCGCAACGACAGCCGAGCCCGTGGCCCATTTGGTACAGGGTCACTAAATAACAACGGTACGCGCTTACTATCTTTGGCGGACACTTACGATCTTGTCATAACCAACAGCTTTTTCCGGCACAAAGCTGCCCATTTCCTTTCCTGGAGGAGTAATACCGGACGAACTGCCAAATTATTGGACTATGTTCTGGTCAGACGGCGATGGCAGTCATCTGTTGTCGATGTCAGGATCAAACGGAGAACTGCCCTTCCCTCAGATCATGAATTGGTGCTTGCAAAAATAAACCTGAAACTAGCTGCTGTCCCCAAGACCACAAGAACTGCACAATATAACCTGGAAAAACTGAAGGACCCAGATAGTCTACGGGCATTCAAAATTGAAGTCAGAAACAGATTCGAAGCTTTGGCTGAAGATGATGATGATGACATTCCAGTGGATCTGTTGTGGTCGAAAATGGCGGACTGCATAAGTAAACCGGCACTACAGGTCCTCGGTCGCAAACCAGGTAGACGAAGACCGGTACCACTTTCGGCTGAATCAGACAGGTTAGCAGCTGCCTGTCGGGATGCTGCAAACCCGGAGACCAAGAAACTCTTGAAGAAGGCACTACGGCGTCAACTTAAGAGGGATAAGGAAAGGAACTGGAACAATCTGGCCCAGAAAATGGAGAATGCTGGCCGAACTGGTAATTCCAGATCTCTGTTTGCTTTACTACGTGAGGCCACTGGCAGGAAACCACCAGTCTGTGGAGCTGTGAAGGACCGTAATGGAAACTTAATCAAAGATAAATCTCTCCAATTAGACCGCTGGAAACAACATTTTGATTCACTGCTCAACCGGCCTGCTCCGCAACCCACTCTACCTGGTGCTCAACCTCCTCAACCGCCTCTCATCCGACCAGACGACGAGACCATAGTTGGAGGACCACCTACTACAGCCGAAATCATGGATGCTATTCGCCTCCTAAACCTCGTAAAGCTGCCGGCTATGATGGACTAAGTCCAGAACTGTTCCTGGCAGCAGACACAGAAATTGCCCCACACCTAGAGAAGTTATTCGAGAAAATCTGGGTGCAAAGACATTCTCCCACACAGTGGCAGAGGGCAATCATTGTTCCTGTGTTGAAGAAAGGTGACAGACAGGCTTGTGATAACTATCGAGGCATCTCCTTGCTACCAATTGCAGGGAAAATACTGTCGCTGATTATCCTGAGAAGAATTGTGTCGCAGTTGGACAGTCGGATGAGGGATCAGCAAGCCGGCTTCCGGAAAGGACGCGGCACCGTAGATCAAATTTTCCTTCTACGAGAGCTGTTGCACCGTAGGAAGATCCATAAAAAGGACACATGGCTTGCCTTTCTGGATTTCAAGGCAGCATTTGATAGTATAGATCGCAGCTGCTTGTGGACTCTTCTCTCACACGCTGGCATCCCCTCCGTCCTGGTGGAAATAATTAAAGACATGTATGAAACATCAGTTTGTCAAGTACGCGTCGATGGCTCACTTACGGATGAATTTAAAGTCTCGACCGGCGTACGACAGGGAGATATTCTGTCTCCTCTTCTGTTCCTCCTGGCCATCGAGTGGGCGATGCAACAGGCTGTCCTAGATGGGGACGGAGTAGAGGTGGCTGAAAATATGTGGCTGGCTGATCTAGAATATGCAGATGATCTGGTGTTGCTAGCTAGCTCCGAAGATCGTTTGCAGCAACAGTGCAACCGGGTCGATGGATATGGCCGACTGGTCGGTCTTCTGTTAAATGCTGGGAAATGCAAGGTTGTCCCTCCGGTCACATCTGCCGTAGGCCCTGGTAACGTGACGGTCAACGAAGAAACAGTGGAAAGAGTCCGTAATTTTCCTTATCTGGGCAGCATTGTCTCCAATGGCTGTGACCAGGGTTCTGAAACTGATGCTAGACTGGCCAAGGCTAGTGCTGTTTTTCGTCAACTATACAGATGCCTTTGGTCCCGGCGGCAGATCTCCGTAAAAACGAAGCTGCGCGTATTCGATGCTATGGTTGTGCCTGTGCTACTATATGCCAGCGAATCGTGGGTAGTGCGAAAATCGGACCTTCAGAAACTGGAGGTTTTCGAACGCGCCTGCCTACGCACCATACTAAGAATTAGGCGGCGAGACAATATTCGAAATACGGATCTCTACAACATATGCCACAATCACAAACGACTATCAGCCTATCTCCAACGCGGCCGCCTCCGGTGGCTGGGCCACTTAGGGCGGATGGATCCTTTACGGGCACCGGGAAAGGTGTTCTTCTTCCCCATCCCGGGTCACTGGCGGAAACCACCCGGTCGGCCGGCAACGTCATGGCGGCAGGTAGTGGAAAAGGACCTATGGGCCCACATGACCCCATATAGAAACGCTGGGTACCGGTGGGATGATGTGGTCAAAACCATGGCTCAAGACAGAAACCAGTGGAGGGCAATGGTTAATCAAGTTGGTATGGATCCGGAGCCCATCAGATTGCTGCAGCAGTAATGGAGATGGAACAAGTACAAGTAAGTAATTCCCGGAATTCGAGAAAACCGGATTTTCCGGATTTTAGAAATTTTCTCCAATACCCCACAATATGGATATAATTTGAAAGCTCTTGATGAGCTGAACAAATCTTGTAATAGAACCGATGTCTGAAAATGCACCCAATTCCCGAAATTCACGAATTTCTGATTTCTAACTATCTTGGAAGGTATTAGCGAATTCCGAGAAATTGGGCTCATTTCTGCGAGTTGGTTCTATTACAAAATTTGTTCAGCTCATCAAGAGCTTTCGAATGATACCCATATTGTGGGTACTGGAAAAAATTTTTAAAATCCGGAAAATCCGAGTTTCGCAAATTCCGGGAGTTGTGTGCATTTTCAAGAGTTGATTCTATTGGAAAAGTTGTTCAGCTAGATAAGAGCTTTCGAATGATACCCATCGTGGGGGTATTAGAGAAAATTTTCAAAATCCGGAAATTTCGAAAACCCGGAATTCCGGGAGTTGGGTGCATTTTCGTGAAAAACTTGTAAAAGCAAAAATATGCTGCGGGACCGGCTCTATTCGATTGTGGAAATAAATTTTTGATTGTGATAAAAATTGGGCTAAAAATTAAAAAAAATAGATTTTCCGTGAATGAAACCCGGAATTCCGGATTTTTCCGGATTTTCAAAATCTCGAATTCCTGACGATTCTAAAAATATATACGTTGTAGGGGTTTGCTCCATTGTCTAATCTGCTATAAACGGTCGAAGTTTGTACACACATTTTTTGGTCGTTCTAGTATAGTTCTAGTATGTTGCTGACACATTTGATTCGATATGTATATATTAATTGTAGATTGGGTCTATGTAGCTCTACCATTTTCAGATCATTTTAAATACCAACTTAACCACCTGACCAGAATTATTCTGAGCCAACCCGTCAAATTGAAAATGGTCATATTCAGTTGACAAGTAATCGAATACATGGAAAAGCTTTCTCAATGTTTGAACCGATTTTCTAACTTAACCGAGGGGGTGAAAACATTCAATCCAGTGGTCCCTCCAAACGATAAAATTTTAGATTTCCGAACCTTTAAGGGGTGGCAATTAGGCGTGTCCGTGTGTTTAGAAAAATGTTCAGAATTATGAAAGTTGTGGCTTGATGTGAAATATTGTATACATTAGAACAGTTTCGAAAATCTGATAACCTGCTTCCACAAAGTTTGACGTTTCGTTCGAGTGATATTAAGCAGGCAAAATTCTGTCACATTTGCCTTGACGTTTCAAGCCTGCGCTGCAATCATTGAACTGGAGTGCGAAATGCCTAAAAGCTTTAGTTCAAGTTAAAACGAGAAAGCTGTAGCCGGTAGCCCTTTAGCGTTCCTATCATTGTAAGTTCTCATTTTGCAGTGTGTGGCCTGAAATTATCAGTATTACGCGTACCACCTAAATTTAGTATATCCCCACTAAGTTTAAGTTTTCAGTTCAGTTTCAGTTTCAGTTTCAGTTTCAGGAAATTTCAGTCTAAACGCTGTAACATCGAGTTTGAAACTGTGGGAATGCTAAAAGCCTAAATCGCGTTCAGCGGCACGCATGCCGATTGAAATTCCAGGCCACACGCTGTAATGAGAACTTAAAATGATAGAACGCTAATAGGCTAGGCGGCACGCGGCACGCACGGCACGCAGGAGAATGCCTCTAGCTTGCGACATACAAATAGAGAACGGATCCCAGGCTGCATGAATGAAT
This sequence comes from Trissonchulus latispiculum, assembly GCA_030248195.1. Classification (NCBI taxonomy): domain Eukaryota; kingdom Metazoa; phylum Nematoda; class Enoplea; order Enoplida; family Ironidae; genus Trissonchulus; species Trissonchulus latispiculum. The sequence goes on from JASAND010001525.1 coordinate 21,446, forward strand.
TATGCGCTACAATCCAAAAAATCGGATTAAAAATAAACTAATTATATACTTTTTGCAGAGATTTGGCTGCATTTCGTCTTCATAAATTTATTGCAAAATTGCATATACAACGTGTCCTGGCAATAATTTTAGCGTTTCAGTGTATATGCAAATGAGGTCATTCTAATATGCAAATTAGATTACGATATATAAAAGTGAAGGCTGGTTGGAACGACATGTGTATTTACGGTTTCTTTATTGTGTTTTGTCTTTCCTGATCGAATATTCAACTTTTCCAGCTTCAAAGGTAACTAAATTTGGATTTGTTTTTTCTTAATACTTTTTAGTCAATTGATCTTGAAATGTTAGCCCATGTAATCTTATCTAGTATATTTACGTTGTCGTTGGTTTACACAATTTTTTGTTTAATTTTAGATGATCCGTGCCGTGGCAGCTCTCCTCGTTGCTCTGTTCCTGGCTGAAAATGCTACCGAAACTGAAGCCCAGGGATACTCCCAACGTCGTTTCGTGAGCCCAAGTAAGTGTGCCCTACAAATTTCATTTGTCCTCCTGTAAAGGAGGGTATATAGTGAGGGGTTTATATCTAGGCTGTCATAGAGGCTCTTAAAATGCTTGCAGTCTCGTGAAAACGGACAAGAGGCGGAGAGAACGAAGGTCACGGATAGAAAACACCCCAAAACAGACTGACGTGCGGTTATTGGTCGGAGGTGGTCTTTTTTGCTCATTTATCCGCCTTTTTAGCTCAACCGAAATATGTCTCTTGTCTAGTTGATAAATGCTTCAAGCTTTTCTGTTTCAGATAACCAGGTGTTCGTCTCTGGCACGCAGCAAGATTTCGTTTCCAGTAACAGCGGTCGATCTGTGAACGTGGAGGGCCTTCGAATGACCATCCAGGAGATCCAGGAAGCGGCCCAGATGGCCGTGGATGCGACTCGCCAGCTGTCCCAGGCCGTCAGATCCCTCAGCCAGGGCCAACGGGAGACTATTTCCGTCATCCAGTCCCTGAGCCAGAGCCAGCAGCAGACTTCGGCCACCGTTCAGCGAGTCACCAGCGCACTGGCTGATCTGGCCGCGGTGATTGAAACCACACCGCTGGTTCAGCCTGCCACCACGCTGATCCAACGGGATGTTCCTGTGGTCGTTCAAGGAAGATTTAACCGTTACAATTAAGATACTGTTTTCACTGCTATGCTATATTTTGATATGCTATGCCAGTAAATATTATCACAGCTCATTTATTTGTACTAGTAGGCGTAGGGAACTTCTCTGGAAATTAGCCGGAGATAAGGAAAATTGGCTCGGAAAGTTCTCTGGAAAGTAGACGGAGATGAGGGGCGAGCAAAAGTCGTCGGCCGGCGGCCGGCCTTACTCCAGAGTCTCCACTAAAACCTAACCATTTTGTTGATGCTGCAGCAAATTAGTATTGCTTTGCGGAGAGAATTTGCCTCGGATAAAACGAGGGTAATGAAGAGAGATTGCATATGGATATGAGGGAACTTTTGGTCTAGGCCTTCAGGAAATGACACACTCTTAACCGGGGTGGAGTGGGACGAACTGACGAACTAAGAAAGGATTAAACTGCTAAAAATCCCCACAATATGTGTCATGCTTGACCAACATTAATCAAAAGTGGGCCGTGTGACGCAATGGTTAAGTACGGAGGATAAAGGCAAGGGTCGCGGGTCGGGTCACAAATTTTGACGCTTCCAACACTGATCTACAGCTTATCCGCATGCTGTTGCTTTATCTGCTAATGTCGAGATACTTAACGAGTAACGACACTTTTTTGCAAGTGGGACCAACATTTGTTCTCTCTCAGCACTGTTGATAAAATCCTACTACCCGCCCGCAGACCGTTTCTAAAACATGGACAAGAGACGGAGAAGCGAAGACCACGGATAGGAAACATGGTCCCCAACCAAACCGAACTGCCGTGCGGATTTCAGTCACCCCCAAGGCAGCTGCAGTAAATGATTGGAGTTGCCCCCCGCTTGACAACAGTGACCAAGATGGCGGAAAACTCTAGTACGACCAAAAAATCTGTGTACAAACTTTACCGTTTACCGCAGATTAGCCAATGGAGTAAACTAGAGTTGGGACCGGTTCCAATTTTCAAAACCGGTTCCGGTTCCGGTTCTAGAGTACCGGTTCCGGTTCCGGTTCCGGTTCCGGTTCCGGTTCCGGTTCTAGCTTCCGGTTCCCGGTTCCAAGTACAAAATTCGGAGTTACATTTTAACATTATTTAATATTGGATGCAGGCCCCCCAGCAAGGGTTTTACAATCAAAATTATAAAGCAATACTGCAAAACAATTGGAATAGGTAATGCGATAATAACCAACTGGGTTAAACTTTTTTGTTTACTTTGAATTTTAAAGTTTTTGCCTTACTTTGAATTTGCTCCATTACAAATGCTGTTACGATATGCACAACATACATTAAAACTTGTAAAAAAATTAAAACTTTAGTATGGTCGAGAAAATTGTTTCGATAATTACGGTGACATTCTACTGTGCATCTAAATGCAGACAGTGCCTTCTGAACAGAATTTTGTAAACTGCACAACGTTTCAGTAAAACGTGCTGAGAACTGAGATATCCTGGAGCTTAAATTTTTATTTCTTTAAAAAGAGTACAGTGTCCCTAAAGAAGCAAATAGTTTCCAAAAAATTTAAATGCATTTAAAATATTTAAAAGCTAAAAGCCAAATTGGAAAGAAGAACATATATATATATATATATATATAGTAAAGTTATATTTAACGAGGAAATGTATGTACTGTCGCTTGATTACAAAAAATAGCTAACAGATTACTTCTACAGGCTGTTGTTCATTACTTGAACTTTGATTGACTTTCGCCTCAGATGCCGATAGCTTAAAAATAAGAAAATAAGGACTCAACATTCGAAGTTTTCTGCTCCTGTAACATTTACTATTTTTAAAAAAACGTTGCTTCAATCTTGCGTGCTGACAACACCACCTTCCATTCCATTTACCAATTTTTTGAGAAGATAACTCAGTTTCCGACTACATCTTATCGGGCTCTCATCTTTTCTAACCGGAATGAGGTTAAGGTTAAGAATTTGAATGAGGTTAACATTCAAATATGTAAGCTGGTTAAAGTTTTCATTCGGCGCTGTATCGTTCACGTCTGAACGAAAGTGCCCGTCTTTCATCAATTACAATTGGAATTTTAGAACAGAAAACTTCAAAAATTCGTTAAAATTAATTTACAGACATTTTCACAACTGCATTTGTAATACACACAAAATTACTTAACAAAATTTGAAAAATCAGAAGCATGAAAACAAAAAATTACGAAATTCCAGAATAAAGGAAGTAGAAATTTTTCCTCACAACACGTGTTCCTAATTTTTCAAGTATGTTTAACATTTAATTTTTGTCTTAACACACAGGAGAATGTTACTAATGTTGTTCAAAAAAACAATCGAAATTTCTCTTATGTAATTCTATGCCTCGGCTTCAGCGAAAGCTGAAACGTGCCTCGATCGCCTGAAAAGGGGAAGCGGGGAGCTGAAGTTGAGCTGAGCTTCAGTGGAAGCTAAAGCTGTGTCGTTTCCAGTTTGGGCTCTAAATTTATTCTATGGAGTTTCCGCTTCAGTTTCAGTTCCAATAATTGTACCTCCGTTTCACGTTTAATTTGAAACTCTTATCAGTCTCATCCAACATATTTCGCTTTCAGGTCTAAATTTGTTTAGTTTCAGTTCAAACTAGATTTTTAGTTTCAATTTCAGTCACTAGTTTGAAAAAGACAATATAAATGGCAACACTGAGTGCAACCACAAAATCCAGCTGTTGCAAAATTTAAACTCCAGCATAAACTTAGTTCAAGTCAATTTTTAAGAGTGGAACCGGCCGGTTCCAAATCCTACCGGTTCCGGTTCCGGTTCCGGTTCTAAAAATCCTTCCGGTTCGGTTCCGGTTCCGGTTCCAACCGGTTCTAGTGGAACCGGTCCCAACTCTAAAGTAAACCCCAACAATGTATAAATTTTCAGAATCGTCAGAACTCAAATTTTGAAAATCCTGAAAAATCCAGAATTCCGGGTTTCATTTACTGAAAATCTAAAATGTTTTTTCACCGAATTTTTCGAGCTATCGAAATTTTGTTTCCACGATCAAATAGAGCTGGTCCAACTGCAACTGCATATTTTTGCTCTTACAAGCTTTTCGCGAAAACGCAGCCAATTTCCGGAATACCGGGATTTCAAAATTCCCGGATTTAAAAATTTTCTTTCCAATACCGACAAGAAGGGTATCATTCGAAAGCTCGTAATGAGCTGAACAACTATCATAGAACGAATTCCTGAAAATTCACCCAATTACCGGAATTCGCGAAAACCGGAATTGCCGCATTTTAAAAATGTTCTCCCCCACAATATGGGTATCATTTGAAAGCTCTTGATAAGCTGAACAACTTTTGTAATAGAGCCAATGAAAAAGCATCAATTTACCGGAATTCACAAAAACGGGAAGTATCGCGCTAGCTAGTGGTAAATCCGGTTTCCGTGAATTCCAGGAAGTTGGTGCCTTGAAACTATTTAATAAATCGGTCAACCATTTAATAAGTACTAGTATAGCGTAAGACGTAGTGATCGTTTAAGCTTCTGCAATGTGCTAGGCGCGGGCGTCCCACGAAAGCAGGAAAAAATTGCTTAGGCATGGTGTTAAAATTGTCGGAAAACTCCTACAAATAACAAGCTTTGTTTTGCACAATTTTTTAGTTAGACCATTTTTGAGAATTTCTGAGATCCGATTTCGGTGACTGGGATAATCCCCTTAAACTTCGGAGGTCGATCACCAAAATTCAAAGAGTTACCCGCTCCGCCCAGCAAAACCGTACGGTAAACCCATGGTCTAAACTAACTAAAGTATACACTTGAGTAAAGTTTTCTTTAATGCAGACAATACATACAATCAATATACATAATTTAAATAACGTTTTAATTTTAAGTTTCTACTTTCTGCCCAAACCAGCCGAAGTAGCGGCTGCTGCAGAACCGGGATCCGACGTAACCGCGGCTTGAGCTGCTGCCGCATTGGCAGCATTTATAGCCGCCATGGTTTCCTGTACTTTCGAGGTAAAGCCCAGGCCCATGCCACGATGCATATGGGTGGACATACGAGCCACCTCATACTGTTCATCCAGCGTCTTGAACAGCTGTTTCTGCTTTTCCGACATCGAGCCAGCTGGCACTGTGCCAGCAGATGGGACTCTGGAAGTCGGCGGACGCAGCCGGGGAGCTCCATCCGCTTCCGGATCTTCGACAAAATCATCCGGTGGGTGGCTGGCCGAGGGTCCGGCCCCGGCAGCGGCACCCTCGCCCTCTTTCAGGCCGATCAGCTTTCGGAACCGTTCCGCTGCCTTCTCGTCGCCAGCGGCAGAGACCAGCTCTTGCCAGTTGTTGGAAACCTGAAGCAAGAAAACACGGATTATAAGAGGACACAACAAAAGATTAGTATCAATATCATCTATCATCAGATGATAGATTTGAGGCAAAGTCAGAAAGACAGAAATATCAAAAAACGCTTCGAGATCAAAAAAGTCAAAAAAGCCGCAACAAAAATTTTCTACTGGAAAGTCAGTTTGTACCATTCTATATTCATTATTGAACCAGCACGATTACTTAATGACAATTGTTTTTTTTTAAAATTAGCTTGCTGTACTTAAGGTGAATACAAATTTCTATTTAAGGTGAATACAAATTGGCTCGGGTATAAACTTTCATATGTTTTCATTTACTTTGTCAAAAATACTGATTGCATTTACTGATGGTGTATCAGTAAATCAGTATTTAGCAATCAGTAGTTTTATGCAACGGAAAAATTGTTACTGATTACTGATGGCACTGATTACTGATTGCTGATTGTTTGATGCAACGGGGCCCAGGTCGTTCATTGTTGCCTGTGAAAATTGAAATGCTTCAGAGATTGTCACATTTGCCGACGCTACGTATAATAAGAAAAGTACATTACTATTTTACCATCAAAGTAAAAACACATTACTACACAAGCCCCAAAGTAGGTCACCGTATGGGAGGGAGTTCACAACGTTAGCTAAGATCTAAAGGTAACATCCAGACGGTATGATCCAAGCGAAACCTTCCAGAACAGCGAAAAACTCCATAACCACGATTCAGCAAACCTTATCTCAGTAGTTGCAAATCATATTATTTTAGTTTCGTAACGAGAACAGCGCGTCACCGGGTCAGTGGGAGTGCCTAGATTGACGGGTTGACGGGGATACCGGCATGTCATGTGCTGGAAGGGGGGGAGCCTTGATCGGTTCCCCCACGCAACCACAACCCAAAATTTAGCCGACTGCACGTGCTCACCGTATCGAGAGCGCTGTAGTCGAAGTTTTAAGATCGTTATAGGAAAGAATGTTTATTTGGATTAGATTTTTAACGAACTTTTAGACTGCCTGAAAACTTTATCAGTCTATAGAAATTTGCAAATATAAACTGATTCATCCGACTGTATGATTTGTTTGGCCATGATTTTGAAAATAAATATAGCCCGAGTTTTAGTTTTCAGAACAATTGTGGTATCCAATTTATATTCATTTTTTCTATTTAAGAAATGTGCTGAGTGAACCTTTTTCCTCCAACAAACAAAACATTTCATCCAAACACTATTAGTCACGGCATCTATTTTAATGCCACAGAAGGACGGTATTGCTCGAAATCTTTGGTAGAATTTTAAATTCTAAATTTTCTGAACCGGTTTCATCTCTAGACCACGTGAGTAACAAGTACAGAATAGGAGCAAGCAGCAGCAGAACAGAAAGCGGTCGAAAAGCAAACTACGTATATTGTAAATTTCACATTATCAAGTGTTACAAGCCTCCAGGTAAGGTAAAGCTGACCCCTGGATAATAGATATCTCCACTCCTGCTTTAGTGACGAGGAGTGGCGGTTCATCATCTCGGGATATATATACAGCCGTTGAGCTAAGAGTGCCACTACAAATGATGACTTAATCCGTGGAAGGAAGGCCGGACCATCAAGGCTTTATGCCCTTGATGTTACAATTCCACAACAGTGGTACCCATTTACCGAACAATTTAGGATGGTCTGGCTAGAACTCACGGCGAACCGATATGTGGTTAGTTTCTTGCTCATGGGGATTTGTGAAAGCCCTGTGACCCGGGTATTCGAACCTCGGACTATCAGATCCAAAGTCGAATGCCTTAACCACTCGGCCGTCACGTCACTGCCCTAAACAAGCACGTAAAAAATAAAAATAAAATAAAAACAAAACTGCAGACATACTTTCTTTTCCTTGGCACCCTGCCAAAGTAGTTTTCGCTTTTGCACTTGTTCCGCATACTTCAACGGGTTCACGGCCGCCGGGTTATAGTATTTTGGCAAGGCAACGCCAGTGAGCGCTTGGGCCTTTTCAGACAGTTCAGCAATACGCTTCTGAGATCCATGCAGTGTATGATCCCGATCCAAGGGTAATGCGGAAGGTTTCTCACTAACTTCAACTATAACAAAACAATACATACAATTAATACTTTTACACGAAAAATATAAATGTACATTGTACAAACAAAATGCAAAATAAAAAGCTTCGTTGCTTTTTATCTAAATTATGAATATCAGCTTCATAACGCAGAGGAACGAAGGCAAATCAAAAAGAATTGCAAATTCCAATGTTGCAAAAATTAGCAAAAGCCTAAATTTTGCTAGAAAAAGTGCAAAATTTACTGCTAGCTGAAAATTCTAGAAACCATTAATTAAGGATGGCATACATGTTATATTTAGTGAAGGGCAAAAGGACCGGATATTTTCTCAGTATATTTCCCGGCTTTTTTCGTTAATGGATATTCGGAATCCACCTTTTCAAATCTTAAATTCAAGAAAGTTTTCATTTTCCAAGATGAAATTCCAATTTTCTGTCAATGTTTCCCTGTGCGATAAAGTTCTTCTATTAAATCAACCTATAACCAGATTTAAAAAACCCTTTTCAGAGTTTTCTGTAAAATTTGAAACTGTCAAAAATTTGCTAATTTTATTCATATAGTTTGTCGTAAATGTAAACGGATATCTGGATACTTTGCTTGAATCGAACATCTTACGAATATAAAAAATTCATCATTCACCAGTTAGGTGGCTTCGATCGGTAGCGCGTCATGGTCAGTCTAATCAGCCCAAAAGTTTCCGATTTTTTAGTCCTAGTTAGTTGTAGTTCTAGTCCTTGTAGAATTTGCAACAGTTTGAGGAATTTATATCTACTTACTATCGTAATAAAAAATGAACAACATTATAAACACGGATAAGTACATATTTTTGAGAAAATACACTTTTATTTATTATTTTGTTTTCGCACATATTTTGATACTGTAAACTAGAGGCCTGCATTACGGATCGCGGCCCGGCCCGGCCCGGCCCGGCCCGCGGGCCGGGCCGGGCGGGCCGACGACCAAAGTTCGCGGGCCGGGCCGGGCCGCGGGCCGACAGTCCGGCCCGCCATCAGTTTTTTGAATGATTTAACTGTAAAACAGTAACTCATATTTTAGCTTAAAACGTTTTGTGTTTCCGAAATATGTTTCGTTCACAGTGACCCTGGTTTTCCGCAGTTAACTTCAGCATTTTATTTTCATGAGCGATATGTATTTGTCGCCAGTCTCATCATTAATGTCAAATCCTCAATACATCTACGTCAGTTTAGCGTTTACTACATGGGAATATAAAACTTTGAATTAGGGTAATATACGGTATTAGGAACAGTGTAAGTATTTTTGATGTGGTTTTAATGTGTCCGCAATGTTTTTTAAAAACCTTACATTTTCTTAGAAAACGCTGTTTAAAGAATCAAAATTTCGGATTTCTGAAGCAAAGATTTACTATCTTTGAAATTGATCCTTCTGCGCATTTACATCTTTCTAAAAGTTCTTTATTTCTAATTATAATACGTTTAATTCTCGACTAATTCTAATAAAAATGTGCACTTTACAGAGTTTCAACTGGTTTAATAAAAGTACAATATTTAAATGCTGCCACTGTAACCTTTTAGGGAATTTTAAATGTTTTTGTTTTTCTAACGCTCCAGTCATACAAATTGTCAATACAAGTGAGTATCTATTTGCTTGTAGAACGACAAAAATTGTGTCCTTAAAACTGCGTTTAAAAACCATTAAAAACTCGAAAATAATTTTTTAGGAAAAACACACTTTTCCTAGAAAAATCACTGAAAAGCAGAGATTCTGTTTGGAAAAACAAGCTTAAGAAAAATATTTACGTAATTTTGAATTTTGGGACAAAAAAATTTCGCGGCTTCGGCGGGCCGAAATTTTTACGGGCCGGGCCGGGCCGAAGCATCTGACGGGCCGGGCCGGGCCGGGCCGAAGCAGCTGACGGGCCGGGCCGGGCGGGCCGAGAAAAATTTTTCACGGGCTGGGCCGGGCCGGGCCGCAAAAATTCGGCCCGTGCAGGCCTCTACTGTAAACATAGACATTTTTATTTTTCAAACACTCAAACTTTTTAAAGCTGTCTGAAACGTGTTTTTGCAAGAAATATCTTCGCTATTAGTTCATTAGAACTTGACGTGCAGTTCCGGGAGTCCAGCTACTTTTTCCAGAGCCATTAACTTTTTATTAGTCCCAGTCCTTGTTTTAGGAATGCCCCAGAACAAATCCATCAGCCATCTTTGTGTTATAAATTCATTTTTTGCCAGACTTACTGCCCTCCGTCAGGCTAGAAAACAGTTCTTTTATATATATACAACATCTACAAATGAAGTCCAGATTTTGTTGTACAGCAAAAAGTGTGATAATCTAGGGCCGTAAAAGTATTCCACTACAGATTCCACCGAACAAATCTGGGCTAGTGCTAAACCGCTCCCCATCGACAGATGAACGTGTCAAAGTCGACGAATTTGTCACAAGATTTTGATCATTTTGAGCAATGGAGCGGAAAAACTGCCGACAATTAAATTTTGTTAATACTATCAAACTATGTATATAGTATCCTGATTTTCAATGACCTTGGTATGATCATAAAAACTATGTATAGATATGTTGTACCAGGAAGTAGAAGGATGGACAGAAAGCAATTTCGAATTCAGTTGAGTGGCATTCATTACACCTTACGATTCTACACAAACTTAGCAGCAAGAAACAAATGAAGCAAGCAAATGAAAAACAGCAAGAATGCTAAGGGAATCTGATCTCTGGCATAAGTAGGGACAGCTGTCCAAACTAAATTAATCGCGGCAGCCGAATTAGGGAGTTTTGTAACGTTAAAAATGACAGCAAGAGAGCAGAGCAAGCCAACACCGCTCTTTACGGGCCTAAAGGAGGTTGCTTTGGCTCAAAATCAACAGTTACCGATTTTATTTTCATACAAATTATAGGTCTTCTCACAAACATGACGTAGAGCTCTAAATCGATCTGCCGATCTTTGACAGAGTTAAGTCCGTTTCATACTTCTGTCCGCTTGTCCGTTTCTGTTGTCCATTTATGATTTGTTTCAAAATTGATTCATACTTCTGCTGTTTTGCTTTAACTGTTCTACGGTTCTGCAGTTTGTCCGTTTGTGCAATCGGAGGGTTGATTCATTCTATACCATTTTTTGATTCATTCCATACCATCACTGTATTGCTGTTGCCATATCCGTTTTTGTCCGTAAAGGTTGTCCGTTTGGACTTGAGCAACGCTTAATCTTTTCCGTTTGTCCGCATGCAGCAGCCAATTAAAAATGGTTATCACTACCACCAATTATTGTTAGCATCATGAAATTACTTTGAAAGGTACACATCTTTGTTTCAATCAAACTCTTGAAAGTTTTAGAAAACAAAATTTAAAAACCTAACATAATGCTGCAGCCAACTCGCATAAACCGAAAGTGCCAGATTACTCGAAAACAGAAACAGCAGTCCAGCAATAAAACAAAAGTCCAAATGGTGTATTAACACAGAATAGCAAGCACCATCAATACGGACAAACGGAAATGAACAAACGGACAATTAGCAAAATAGGTATGAACCACTTTGCCTTTTGCAAACGGACAACTAGACAACCAAACAAATGGACAAACGGACAAGCACGAAAATAAGTAAGTACTGGACTTTATTCAGATTCAAAGCTGGAAACTTAAAAAATTTGATGAACCCTTCAAGGTCAGGTGGAGACCGAACGCGAACGAATATATATACAAGGGTTGACCAGTACATCAAATTATATAAATCGTCTACTAGGTTAATATCGCGTGATCTGGCAAAAGGCCCTGACTAAAAACTCAAAATTTGAAGTTGTTGCCTTTTGAAAATTTCAGTAAAAGGATGGAATTTTGTGACTTCCGTTTTTAGTATTTTTTAATCAGACTTACTCAGAAGATGCCTCAGACACTGACAATATTTTTATCTGTCAGGTTGATTGGGCACCATAATAATAATAATAATACCCCCACTACATAACCGTACCGTGCACAGAAAATGCAAAATTTTAAATTTTTTGGTCAAAATTTTAGAACATTATCCAGCTTCGCCGGACTTTTTTGGTCTAAAATCGGCCATTTAATATTAAAACAGGGGTTTTGAGCACATTTTATTTTAGTTTACTTATACATAGCATAATACGTAGAAAACTGGCTATTTCTGACAGTATTTTTGCTATTTCTGACAGTATTTTTAGCATTTTACGGCCATTTTATTCGCCCTCCCCACACTATTGGTCTTCCCCCAATTTATCTGGCCTCGAGAAAACTCAGCATTATTTGACCTATATAACTGCAGTAATTTTATAAAACCCAACAAATTCGAAGGTTGCTGTCCTAATATATATATATATATATATATATACAGTCCTCCGAGGATAACTCTGTGCGCTCCGTGGCTGCAAACATCCTCTAACGCAGTAGTTCGTAGTTCACAAGCCCACAAAAATAGCCTGTCTAGTACTGGACATATGTAAACCTGTTTCGGAACTGGATGTAATTCTGTACACTGCAGACGAGAAAAACTGCAAAAATAGTGTCAATGTTGGCTAGTTGGCATTATTTTGTTGAAAAGATTGTTTTTAAGTTTCTAACAATATATATATATATATATATATATATACCACAATAATTTAAAAATAATTCGGTATATATAATAGCTATTTTTCAGCACAAGGAGAACTTTTTGTGGAATTTTATGACTCATTTTGGGAATTTTGTGACTCATTTTTGGCAATTTTACAACTTGACAATTTGTTTCCAAGGAACCCATTTTAGCTTTTAGATATATAATTAATAAGGATTAGTAAGGCCAACTTAAACATTTTGCACTAAAAATTGTAAACATTTAAAATTTGATGGCAAAAAGACCTATAACTAACCAAGCTAACTTCAAATAAATGATGTGTTAAATCATAGGATGGCAAAAAAGACTACGTAATGTATATATATATATATATATATATATATATATATATAATTTATGTAGAGGCTCTTAAAAGACCAATTACATATTACAATTTCACCACATAGTGCTGATTGACAAATAACTACATACAAATTTGTTGCAGTCTTTTGCCAAAGTAAACTAGCACCTAAAGAATCCTAAAATAGCAAAAAACACAATTTCGAAGGTAGGTCCTTCTGCCAGATCAAGGGCGATATGTTAGAGTGCAAAAACGACTCGAGGATAGCCAACCAATCGTTAACAATGCATACTCTAATTAATTAATTATGTAGCTGTCACTTTGGTACACGGTCTTTTGCGTAAAATACTGCGTATCGAGCTTAAAAATATACAGTCAAAAACAAAAATATCCAACAAAATATATAAGCAGCCAAAAATTCGGCAGTTGGAATTTCAAGAGTGCTCTCAACTAATTTCTTGAGACAACTGCCGTTGTTTAGGCTCTGGCTTCATAACGTTTTAAGGCCAGTTTACACCACCAAACTTTCGCCAAACCAAACCTTGGTCAAACTCAATTTTGGTGAAAAAAGTTTGGCAAACTTTGTGTTTACACTATCAAACTCCGTTTGACCAAACTTCTTCCAAACATTCACCAAACTTCAGGAGGGATCCAATGAAATTAAATAGAATGTGAGCGCCAGTTTATGTCTAGTTTAATATTTTTCTCTAGACATTTGTCAGTTGCAGTTTATTAAGTGCCAGTAAATTGGTTTTGTCATAAGTAGAGAGAGCTTCCCATTCACAGACGTTTCTCTGGTAAACTGGTAATTCAAGCAAACTGTAAACGATTTTAGTACAATACTCTCATTTCCATATTTTTAATATACCATATTCAATTTTCCATTCAATATTCCCAGTACTACCTTCCAATACATTATGTTAATTCTGACGGCTGGAAACCGTCCCTTTTAAGTGGCCTGCAACTGAAATTGAAACTCCGATTGAAACTAAAACTGAATCAAATTATTTGGGGCGTCCGACTGAAACGTAAATTAAAAGAATTTTGGAATGGAGACTAAATCTGAAACTGAACCGAAAATCGGCTACGGAACCAACACTAATAAATAGTACAAAATAAAAACATGACGAAGTACGGAAAAAAACTCATTAAAAATATCTATACGAGTAGCACAGACACAGGCATGTCACTTTTTGGTGGATTCTGATTGGTCAGTTTCACCAAACGTTTGGTGAAAATTGCTATGGGACCAAATTCAGTTTGGCAGTTTGGTGGAAGTTTGGTGGACGTTTGGTGTATGTTTACACCATCAAACTTCCACCAAACTTTCGCCAAACTTGAGTTTGGCCAAGCAAGGTTTGGTTTGGCGAAAGTTTGGTGGTGTAAACTGGCCTTTAGCTATAGCTCTACTGGAAAAGTTGCTCTTCGTCCCTGCAGGCTATAGATACCTAATTTAATAAAATTCAACAATTGACTTTTTCACCAGTAGGCACAAACAACCATTAACTTTGAAGCATTTATGTTCACCAAGTTCTTTGGTAGATTGAGACAATCACTCAGCCAAATTTGGTATATAAGCTTTCGGCTGGTATATATCCATTATCAAAAGAATGTCAAATTTGGAAAAATGGGATATTAGGCAGAATTTACAATGTTTGTGTCATATTTTCGAACTTGTTATAGGGAGTCTAACAATGATAGTACTAGGTCTCAAAAGAAAGTTTATTATGTATAGAGTGCAGCTTAGGTCATTCTTGCATCTTTTGCAGATCGCTCAGAAACTGCAGGGGTTCTATTTTTCGTGATCCAAAAACAGCCGATTTTTCACAGATCTGACTTAAGCATTCGTCAAGAATATGTATACTTAAAGTATATATAGATGTCCTTAACACCAGTAAAAAGTTGTAGAATAAAAATCTTTCATGCAGCGAAAATTTTTCGGACACAGTTTATATACAGTCTAACTTTTTTATTTTCATATGTTTAACACATATCGAGATCTCCTTTGAAAGAAAAAACTGAACGACAGCAGTACCATCACACAAAACAGACAGTTGGCTCTTGTCTAAATTTTTAGATCCGACCGGGGCACGCACCCAGACTGTCATATTCGGAGTCCGAGCCCGTCCAAACCCGGAATCCGGGTAACAGTCGCATAAATCAAAACTTGAGCAACGGTGATACATAATACAAAAAATGTTATAAGTTTTTGATCATACAACAACAGAAGCTGAAGCCATGCTAAACTTTGATTTTTGGATCAATAATGTCGGTTTAGAACGGTTCTTTCAATTTCAAGATTTTATTCGGTTCGGAACCTGAATTATAGCAAGCTTAGCTTTAGCTTCAGACCAAAATCCGGTAACCGAGAGCGCCCGAACCCGGTTACCAACTCTGAATACACTTGTCATGTGACCCATGGGGGCAACAAAGACATAAAAATAAGCAAAATCGGAACTTGTCGAAAAATGAGCGACCGCCCTCATTAAGTACAGAGAGCCCCAGCTTTACAGCTAGGCAGTCAGCTTAATATATACTTACCAACAAAATGATCCTGAGTAGGGTTTCTTTCACAAACTGTACCTACGTACAATTACGGTCGATATATACAACACTGGCATACAGGCACTACGCAATAATTTCTATTCACCTTAACAAATTGTTTTAAACATAAAATTATATATAACTCGTACGTACATAGGTTATATATATGTCTAATCAGAGTTGTCTTTTACTTAGACACCAGACCTTTTTTGATCACTCAACCAAAACCAAAAGATGAGAGAAAAGTTAACTTTTGTGTAATATGTGCAGGCATATACGATACGCACATAAAAAATTTAAGCAATAGGAATAAGGCCAAAGGAATCTGTAAAGTGGTGTTACTTTAAAAATCTGTTAGATAATGATTATATATTAAGAACACTTTCATCAACTTTTCCATAACCGTTTTTCTGCAGAAATTTGTGTTAACAAAACTATGCAAAAATTGTGCAAAATTATTCCTAGACGCCCAGAGTATTTGGAGCGGAACAGTGTCAAAACAAGGCAACCTTAAACTTTTCATCCTTACGAGAGCTTCGTTTGTCATCTCGCCATGTAACAAACCCTTTATCCAGTTATAGAGAGAAAAATTTAAACTGTATATATCGCAAAAAATGTTCCAAGTTGCGAAACAAACTACTTTAAAACAAAGATCAAGAAAAAATACGCACAGAAGCATGTACGCATATATATATATACAAGGAGTTCCACGCAACAGTTACACATCTGTAACACATTTATGGAGGAAAAAATCAAGGATGAAAGAATCACCCTTGAAAGCCGGTTTTTTCATGTTGAGACGATTCTTAGACTAACTTTCAGCGAATTCCAAACTGTCAAAGGTTTCTAGGAAAAACCCCAGTCAATCTATGCATAATACAGATGGTTGTAAAGTGGATCTCGTATATAAATTTTTGCGACAAAAACATCTTTTGTTCCCCTTTAAGACAAAAACGAAGAACAACTCTGTCACACTTGATCAACGATTATATAAAGATTCTTCAAACTATATCCAGTCTGAACAACGAACTTTTATTGTACCACAAAAAACTGCCCAGAAAAGCAAAGGCTTCTACAGTACGTACGTACGTATAGAGGGGTAACGTGATGTTGTATAATCAGACCAGACCAGATCTTACAAGAGTGTTACGTACAAAAAGAAAACGCCAGAATGCAACGCAACAAAACATCTCGAACGGGTAACCTAGTTTTCGACAGGAGCAAGCGAGGCCGTGCTCACTCTACCGTTACTAAAAAACCAGTACACCAGTAATATCATCAGGGGTATTAAAGGAGCTCCCAGTTGACAGTACAGAGCAGTTATCGGTGGGTTAAAGAGAGACGACACACTTCTAGAGTACTGTAAATCTTCAGCCCCCCAGTTTATGAGCGCAGCCGTCTAAGTGTGTCTGCTGTTGTTGAAGTGTTGAGTGTTTAGGAAGACTCTCTCTCCATCATGGAAGACGGACAGCGAGAGAAGGCCTACAAGTTTGTGGCCTACACTGCCGTGGCCTTCAGTTTAGTGTCCATCTTTTCTGTGGCCATTACACTGCCCGTGGTCCTCAACTACATCAAGTACATGCAGGCCTCAGTCTCCAGAGATGTGCAATTCTGTCATGTAAGTCAATACTTAAAGTCTATTACATACTTAATTATGTAATACTTAAAGCTCATACTTAACTTTCGATCACTATACATTTCCCTCCAACCTCAGGAAAATTACTTTAATTCTACAAACTTCAATTCAACTCAACTTTTATACTAATTTTACTAATTAAATTCTATGAAGATATGTGTTAGTTGGTGATCAAACAAGCTTTCTGAACATCTGCATTCTACGATTTATATATTGATTTAAGACAAAGCTAAAATTATTTTATGAAAAGCTTCAGCGTGGAACTAGACAAGCTGTCATGGTGGAGCCTCCTCAAAGACAAGCGGCTGAATACATATCCAATGCTATCCTTGCTAATCAAGAATCTGTTCAATAGTATTCTTTCGTAGTTCTTCAATAGTATCTTTAGTTCATAATATTCCGTAAGCAAAAACAGCATTATATATAGTTTTCAAAAACTGTGACATTGAAGTTTCATTTATGCACCCGCACTCTCCAAAATAAACACACACCCATTTTTTGTTTAATTTTAAAGGATCATCTTGTTTCATTTCCAACCTAATTTTAATCTATTTCAACTTCAGACTGCTGCTAAGGATGTGATGATTGAAGCCAGCGCATTCCGAATGCACGATCCATCAACCACCGGTAACAAGACCATCGCGAAACGACAACTAGGTGGCTGCGAAGGTAAGAAAGAAGATGAACTCACTTCATCGATTTCACATAAACCTTATCTATCAATCTGTTTCTAATAAAGCGTCACATCGACGGAAAAAATCCTGAAAACATTGGGTGAGCCTCTGTAACTGATATTAGAAGCAAACGAATGGCCGAGTGGTTCATTTCTAGCATACATGGCTCTACAACGTATTCCTAAACTTAACATTAACTAACTAAACCTAACACATATAACACATAACATAACATAACACATATATAACGCAGTATATGGACAAGAAAATACTACTTAAGATAAAACCATATGAGACTCATATTACGAGTGCATATATTACGTGTCGTTATATATTTATATAGATTGCTGCTTGGCCGGTGAACCAGGCCCACCCGGTCCACCTGGACGAAACGGCCAACACGGAACACCTGGCCGGCCCGGATATCCCGGATTCCCCGGTCGTCCCTCCGCCATCTGCGAAGAACCAACTCCACCACCATGCCGACCCTGCCCACCTGGTCCCCCTGGCGAACCTGGACCTCCTGGACCTCCCGGTACGTAAACTTTTAGGCCAAAGTATATATCGCTGTGACATTTAAGATATCTGCTACTGGTATTTGAACTTGATAAAAATAATACTAAGTACTGCTAAAGCAATTGATAAGATTCACGGAGACATGAGTTCAGACTGTTTACATATTGGGTATGTATTAGGCTCAAGAAACCTTAGCTAAGCTTTGCACCCACCGAGACTATAGCCATTAGTTGTCTCTGTGTTTGCAGTTCTACTTCTTCTAGTTTCTTTACTATTTAGACATATTCATTTTTTCTATTGTTTGTCCTCCATATGTATATATACTATTTGATACTTATAGGAAAACTTTTAGGCCAAAGAATATATATCGCTGTGACATTTAAGATATCTGCTACTGGTATTTGAATTTGATAAAAATAATACTAAGTACTGCATATGTATACATACTAACAGAATTTTGATACTTATAGGAACCCCCGGCCAGCCTGGCAACCCTGGCGGCCCCGGAAACGACGGAAATCCCGGAAACCCTGGCGGTCCTGGTCCCGGCGGTCCACGAGGCCCACCCGGCCCAGATGGCCCACCTGGTCCACCCGGTCCCAACGCACCGACCACTCCAGCTGCGCCCGGCGAACGAGGCCCCGGCGGCCCACCTGGTCCAGACGGTCCACCCGGACCCCCTGGTCAGCCCGGAAACGACGGTCGGCCCGGAAATCCCGGTCCACCTGGACCACCCGGTCAGAACGGAAACCCCGGCGGGCCCGGACCCGGAGGACCACCTGGACCCCCTGGCCCACCCGGACCACAGGGAGAGCGCGGTATCTGTCCGAAATACTGTGCCCTCGATGGTGGTGTCTTCTTCGAAGATGGTACAAGGCGTTAAAGTTCTACAACCTACTAGTACCAAATCCTGCCGCTGTAACAGCTACAAGCCTGACACTGTTTACTCTCAGAAAGTCAAACTGCCTGTAACTTCTTCCATTGCACTGCTCATAAAACTGCTGGTCTGGAGCAAAAGCTTCAAGTCTGGCACGTTTTCTAGCAATATTTTTGAACGGTTTAATGTATGACATATTTTGATTTCTTTGATTCTTTAGAAAAATTTCCGACGCTAGAAGACACACACTGCTATATATATAACTTTAATATTTGGTTATAGTCGACATTCCTTGAGATTAAAAATAAGCTTGAGAAACGGACTCTCAAAGAAATCAAAATAAAACCAGTGGCTGCATAGCCACCAGCTTTTGTTACTTTGTTTGCTTTGTTATGTTTTTTAGTAGATAAAAAAGCATTATATCAACCTAAATTGATATCCCTTTACGTAAGACTGCTAGTTATCCTATGTTGCTTCGTATGTAGTTGTGTAAACTATTTAGAAATAAATACTGCATTCCAATTTGTAGAATGTTGACAAGTAACTACATATGTATATAAATAAATTGCACCAGCAGTTCACGCGGGATCATTTCATAACTTATATGGAATCAGAATTTAGATTATATCCATACCAACCAAACAACAGCTGCGTACAAAAAATTAATCTTCAGTAATACGTAAACTAGCACAAGACAAAGACTGGGTTGCTCCTGGCATTTTCTTTTTTATCAGTTACAAAAAATTTTTTGTTTTTGTACGCAAAATCTTATCATTTGCCAGCCTCTTTCAAGATCTATTACAAATAACTAGTGCAAATGCAAAAGTAAGCAAATCAAAATGAATAGTTGAGAAGGACTGTGGGACAAAAGGGGGCAGTGGGGTTCCATGGGAAATGAAATTGAAATTTGACGAAAAAAAGGAAAAATAAACAACTTAAAAACTAGATAAATCTTATCAAGCGACAACTGCAAGCAGCTTATTAGTACACCGAGACATTTAGGCTGCTTGTTCGGACACAACAGTCGGTAATTTGATTTAACAGTTTTTTCTACAGGAAGAAAATAAAAATTTTTGTAGATGAGAAACCGAGTCAGTCACAGGATCAACGATAGGTGACAACATGGGTTCCTGTCCAAGAACTCGCTACATAAAAAGTTAAAATGCTTATAGGAATGTTACAAGCTAGTCTGTTGACGCGCGTCTATGACGTCTTCTTAACAGTATATACTTCGAATTTGACCAGAATTTAGGTCACTGTTCCCTTTTGAGGTTGGATTCGTAGCTATTTAAACACCATCCATAAACTTTACGTAATGGAAGAACGGTAGCCAGCCAGCCACACTGTCAGATTGCAAAAACCCCCATCCCTGCTCAAAAAGAGAAGAAGCTTTAACCGACAATTCGACACTTCCATAACCAAAACCCAATCTGCCTTCAAGAAATCCATCTCCATCTGCCAAATGGAGGAGTAGTCAACTCAATAGGCAGATTTAAGAATAAAGGGGATACAGATACTTACGCAGGACAGGGAATTCTTCCTAATGTTCATGTACCCACCAGAGATGAAACCGGGTCACCGGGTCAGTTCGGGTCACTAAATGGACCGGGTCACCGGGTCACCGGGTCAGGAGCTCTGACCCGGTCTTGACCCGGTATTTTTAATGAAGGGAATTTTTTGCTGTTAAAGCATATTTTTCAGAATTTTTACCAGTTTTTACCACCTGAAAACTTCAATAATTACTAAAAAAACTAGCAATAGGAATATTCTTAACTTAACCGTATATATAGTTTTTAAATGCTTATCGCTGTAGTGTCCCCATAGTATTTGTAATGTCCTGTAAAGCTAGGTTTGAAACTACAATGATAGCGTTGAATGTTAACTAGAAAATGAAATTATTACATGGGCCCTGAGAGACTGAAATCTTTATTTTAAAATCTAAAATTTTCCATGCTCCGTCATCTGTAAGAGATTTCTCGCCGCTGCTATCATTTTTGGAGGAGGGAGTCAGAATGTGTCTTTCAAATCTCGGTAAGAAAGAAAATCTCAGCAAAACAACGCTTACAAATTCTGAGTTTTGCTTTGCATTTTTTCTAATTGATATGGAATGGAGTACAGTCTTTAGGAACTAATGGAGTTTTGTTTGTTTTTATTTATAGAATAATATTGTCTGAATCCTAGCCATAAGCAAGAATATTTCCAAAGAATCTCCACTGAGTGAAACCCTCAACCATACAACTAAATAAAATATTTTACTAAAGTATAATGATAAAAAACAGAAGTTTTAATGTTGGCTAATAAGCTCTATGACTGGACTTAGATGATGTGATGACTTTGGCAAAGTATTTTGTTCCAATTTGTTTGATTCTAAAAGTTATTTAGTTTACTTCACATCACATTGAGTGCGAAATCGTACAGATCAGTTTTGATTTTTTCCGGCTTGCTTACAATATTTACTTTCCAATGTTACTTTAAGAAAAGCAAAAACTTGCCAAACCTCTTATTTTAGACGCCAAAAATGTCCAAAAAGATCAAAACCACTGACCGTACCCCAATAAGTATTTTTAATTTTTCCAAGCTTAAACCTGAATTTTCAAAAATACCGGGTCACCGGGTCAGCTAATAGTGACCCGGTTTCATCTCTGGTACCCACGGCCCTAACAAGGAAGACACTGCCGCATGCCTTTGCTATACGGGCCACAATTAGACCGCCACAGCGTCTAGCCTAATTGGTTCCTAACCCTAGCCTGTGGCCCTCTGTAGGTCCTTGCCTTTCTCGGAGAATGCGGCCGGGCCGCCTCCGTCCTAGAGTTGGTCAGGTCGATTGTATCTGTATTCAAGTGGCTGGAAGCATAAACAACAACAAAAATTGTTTATTTAAAAAGTTCTCACCCTCGTAATCCGTTGCTCCACTTCAGCAAACCAATCGAGGGGGATGTTTCTGCAATTTAAATGACAGCTGCTGGCTACAGCCATCCATCACGAAACATGAAAGGCAGGGGATATATACCTTTTCGCCTACAGCCCTTTGAGAGTGGACGAATATATAGCCATTTTGAGAGTGAATTACCTACGTATACCGTGCAATAAAAAAGGCCGTGCCAACTAGCAGCTAAGTATTCCATTTTCTCTTCATCCTGTTTTCAAAAATAGAGTTCGCCCGAGTTTGAAGTGCAATTTTACAGTTGGACCAAATTTCTGACGCTCTCTAATTTTTTTTTACTCTTTCCATGAATTGTTATTCATAGATATAGTTTATATACTTTACGTTTTTGTGCTTATGCTAATAAAATTACTTACTTACTTACTGTACAATGTGCTTATATAATGCTAACCGTATCACGTCACGACCATCACATACGTATATATATAGTTCATTATTTCTTCAATATATATTCTGTTTTGCTTTCAGGTACATAAAATTATATAGTCTAGACCAAAATTAACACCAAAGGGAAACCCTCGCTAGACAGGTGCAATTATGCGAACGAAATCTTGTTATAGATAGGCGAGATGGTTTAAACAAAAAAATTGTAGTTAATTTGTATTAATGACTACAGGAAAGTTGTCACTTCAAGTAAACCAGAAAAAAGAAACGTGTCAAAAAGCAAAAACTTAAGTACATATATACGTCAATACGTGTACTGTAAAGGCTCCAGCCTTAACAACAAACCATTCCTAAATTCATTAAAAACGTGTGACAGTTGACACGAGGAAAAAGTAGTAAACAATTTGGTTTTGCCATCTTAAAGTAGCTCACGTTATTCAAGATCAAAAGTGTCTTTCCTCTCTATCTATCCACATGTCCTCTTGTTTCCATGGCCAAATCAAAATAAGAAGTTTTTCAAAACGAATTATAGCTGCAACATTTTATTTTGCGCTATATATATATACCAAATGTGAATATATACGTATGTATAAAAGTTTTGTAATTGTGTTAAGCAATCACTCCGCCGCAAAAAATTGCCTAATCTAAAGCGACAGGTTTAGGCGGGTTTTGACTATCTTTAGAAATGCAAAACTAAATTTCAAGGTAACTAAATAAATACGTACGTAATCTAAGAATGCAGCTAAACGTCTGCAAGTTAATGCGAAATTCAAAACAACACTCCTTTTTTCGTCGAATCAGAGACCAAAACAACTCCTGAATTTTGCTAATAAAAATCACGGATTTACATCAAGGACAACCGCTGCACAACTGACATTAAAATGGACAAAAAGAATGCTATTGGATTACGTATGGAGCCAGCCATGCATGCAGGCATAAGTTTCTAACTACAACAAACAAACAAAGCAATTTGAAACCATTTTTAAGAGTTGTACTTAACTTTATTTCACTTGAACAGTTAACGACATGAACCGGTGAAAACTAGATAGCCAAACAAACATGGAACAAGACGCTGGAACCTAAAAACGAACAAGACTATTCATTCAATGAACTCTTGTCTAGCATATAAATAAATCTTGAAATACTCCATGAACAACTTTGCTACTACAACTTGTAACATTTCTTAATCTTACAACTAAAGAAACCGAAACTTAAAGTGAACTATGCAGGCATACTGAAAATTGAGTATATACGTACACTTGCAATTACGCACCTCATATATACTGCATGCCCAAAATTCCGCTTCCACATTCCACAATGCCTGAAAAAGAGGCTAGCTGACAAGAATGAACAGCAAATCAAATAATTTCGATAAGTAGATGTATATATGCTACCATAAAAAGTATTCGGGTTCGACTCAGAAAGCAAATCACCAAACAATTTACTCAGTGCAACAATGAAAATGAGTAAAAAGTTTTCGGAAAACGAAGCCAGCAAAAACCAACCGTAAACTAAGAGCAGTCGTGGGTTAATGTAGGAAAAACACTTGAAAATGCTAGGACAAAAGGATACGGTACAATTCCATTTTTCAGCAACTTGGTGGCAAATTGCCATATACTCAAATCATCCTTCCATTGCATTTTATTTTCTAGTTAGTTAGTTCCCAAATGCA
Source organism: Trissonchulus latispiculum (assembly GCA_030248195.1). Lineage (NCBI taxonomy): Eukaryota > Metazoa > Nematoda > Enoplea > Enoplida > Ironidae > Trissonchulus > Trissonchulus latispiculum. The sequence continues at coordinate 45,075 of JASAND010001525.1, forward strand.
TAGGTATGATTCAGAGTTATATTTATTGTATTTATCCTTAAGCAGCAATCCAACTCCTGTCACACTTCACTAACATTTAGCAATAAAAGCATATATATATACGTACATACAACTATACATGGCATTAGTGTTTTGAAGTTGCAACAGCACTTTATGAATCTACTTGATTGCAGCACAAAAGTTACAAAACGCCAACGGCCTGCCGCCTGTAACTCAACTCAACCCAACACTGAAATTAGGAACACGTTCAGACACAAAATTATTTTCATTGTAGTGGCAAACGAACGCACGCACACAGCAAAACACTTAAAACTAAGAAAATCTTTCCTTACAATTTGTGGTCAACACTATAATTCCATTCTTTTCTTTCGGCCCGTTCAGCCAAGTCCTTTGTGACTTCTTTATTCCTTGGGCTTTCAGAAATTTTAGAATTTTAAAAGTTACATTTTAAACTAAAACACTGCAACTTAGTGCCTACGTACGCATACTACAACTAATGGCTTATATTATGCGTTTATAATATGTTTGGTATTCATGAGAAGAAGAATGGAGGGGGGGGGGACAAAAACTATATATCGATACATTAGTTAGAAGAAAGACAGAGAAAATATCCCAAGGGGAAAAAAGAAGAAATAAAGGGAGAGAGAGCGCAAGAAAGTGCCTTAAAATGCTGCTGTGAGCGAGCGAGCGACATAGATTACTCAACCAAAACGTCCTCGCTTCTTTCTGCGACAATAAATTGTGCGCGCATAGTGCACGCACTGCACGCATTCCAAAGACAACAAGTTAACCAACCAGTCTTCTTGTCATTACCCCCCCTTTTCAGGCCCAACTATAAAAGGGGCTGCTTCCGATACAGTAGTTGACAGTTACTTAAGTCAGTCTGACACAACCTGTAGAAAGTTGTTGCTTTCCCTCTCCCCTCAACCACATTTGGATTCTTGTTTAGCACCTTCACTGAAACCGACTAGAGGCCACTGATTGGTTAACCTGTGCCTTTGAGACTTAACACAAAGGAAAGGAAGCTGCTTGCTTCAAAGAAGCCAGAAGCTTTATCCTATCGACGTTAGGTTAAACCCAATCCCAGGTCTCTCTACCATCCATGGAAGACGGACAGCGAGAGAAGGCCTACAAATTTGTGGCCTACACTGCCGTGGCCTTCAGCATTGTGTCCATCTTTTCTGTCAGTGTAACCCTTCCTGTGGTGCTCAACTATGTCAAACATATGCAGCTCACTGTGGATCGGGAAGTTCGCTTCTGTCATGTAAGTTGGCTGACTTTTCCCTCTCAGTTTTTTTTAATTTATATAGTTGTTGAAAAGTCTAAACACTGTTTTTACAAATAATTTTAAATCACCATGCTTATAATACATACATAGGTACCAATTACCATTTGTAGAAAAGGCTGGAAGATTTCTACAAGAACGTGTTACCTTTTAGCCTTTTAACTAACTTTTCTATTTTCTAAGTAAGATGTAAGCAGTAAAACTGCACGAGTTTTTGCAACAGAATCTAAAAGAAAATTAAAACCAAAGAAACCAAATATTTGCTTAATACATACGTACATTTTGCACTTTTTTTGCTTTTAATCCATACAATACGTCTACAAAAAGATGTAGTCGACTTCCTTTTGTGGTACATAACCAAACTAGCAAAGTAGCAAGAATGGGTTGCCGCTGCATTTTCCGTTTATCATGACAACTTTCAGTCGAAGCTGCTAATCGGACCTATGTAGTCATATTAGTGTTCTCCGCATCGAGAGCTTCCACTTGAGTACCATATTGACCATATTTTTGAGAAATTTCAATTTTTGGTTATTTTAGTATATAAATGTTGACCACTTTGAAGTTCCGTAACTCAAATTTTGTGCATTTAGGCGCTTTGGCCCTAGAACCCATTTCTATCTACTCAACGAGAGCTTTCGTATAAATACCATATTTTGCGGTTTCCGTCACTTTCACTTTTGGCCCTTTGCAGCATCACAGTACCCAGTACTTTCGCATACCGCAAAGAGGGGGGGGGTCAACACTTCACCACACCCCAAACCACACATGCAAAATTTGAGCCAAATCGGTCCAAAATAATTAGAGGGGGACAGTGGGTGGTAACGAGATTAATAATAATCAACGGACATCCACAGGTGAAAAGGTTGTCTTTTTCTCAAAAAGCGGCAACCCCGCTAACGTTACAGAAACAGCAGAAAACTGGCCTATCTGATAAGAGACCGCCGTTAAGAGAAAAAACGTTGAAGTTGAAATTGAAAAGCTGAAATAAAAAGCTCAACTACCTACCAAACTTCTTGACCGAGTCACACATAAGGCGATAGCTTATACAGGAATTCTTATGTTTGTATTGTAATTTTAACAGGTAGCTTGTACAAAAGGCCGCACCCAGGGGGAGGGTTCAAGGGATCTATACCCCCCTTTTGGAATGACACGAAATTATAAAGAAAAAGATTAATATTTTGACAGTTTTCAAGCAAGTCTTGCCTCTTTAGAAGATTCGAACAACTAGAAATCATTTCTGAGAGGAACGAGCAAACATTTGGCAGCAGGCACTTTTGACCATATCATCTTTTTAAGGAATACCCTTGAACCCTCCCCTTTCCAGAATTCTGGGTGCAGGCCTGCTTATGTATACAAGAACTGTAAAGCTTGTCATTAGTTTTAACATAAAGAAAGAAAGGAAAAAAGAAGAGTTTATTTTCAAAAAGAAACAAACAGGAATTGTTCATTATTATATAATAATATATATTATTATTTTAACAATTATATATATAATTTAATGTGACTACGTTTGGCCTTAGTAAATATATACTTTCAGAATTCAGCAAAGGATATCATCATTGAAGCCAGTTCCTTCAGATCTCCAGATCAGTTCGGTGGAAGCAACCGAACCCTCGTGAAACGACAGGCAGGCGGTTGTGAGGGTAAGTACATTCATTATTTATTCGAATTTTTTTAGATGGAATAATTCAAAATCAAAATTCTAATTTTTGTCAAGTCCATATACGTGGTCCTTTAACTTTCGACTTAAATTTAAATTCGAATATTTCGCTATTTGTGAAGGAGCCTGACTGAAATCATCAAATGAAAGATGGAGGACAGAAAAGTGTCCGGCCAGGGTTGGAATGAAATCCCGGGATGGCCGATTTGCAGTACATAGAATTTACCACTCAGCTAAATCTCCAAACACGGTTGGATTGAGTATTGAGCACAATAATTTTGTTCGAAGATCACAAGTGACTTTTAAAGCTCCTCTAATCACTAAATTCAAATTTCAAATTTGTTCAAATTCAAACTTTGTGTTCTCTTCCTATTTTTCTACCAATCTCACTTCTCTTACTCCCAATTTTAAACAACAATTCATCATTTCTCTCAGTTTAATCTGACAACTCTTAAACCGCTCATCAGTAGACAAGTGACGTTTCTGAATTGATGGAAGTCGAAGAGAATCAACTTTATGTAGTAAACAACAAAACTGGAGGCTAAAAGGGCGATCTAAGATGGGGACAAAGGGATTTTAAAGTTATCTAAAGATCATCAACGTACGTACATAAAATTCTGGAAAATAGAAATCACTGAGGCAATAAGTAGAACAATAATTGTGGCACAGAATGACTAATGCAGTGGGCAGATCATAAAAATGCCCAAAATTAAAATACGTAAAGTACATCTCAAACTGCCTACACAGAGACAGAGACTGCCCACAACTTAGTGTTTCTTCTAATTCTTTTACAAATTTTAGTTGTGTTAATAATCCTAGATAAGTAGAAAATAGGACATATACATAGATCTTTTGTTAAAAAACAAAAGGTTATGTCAATGGCTGTATTGCAATATGATTATCGAAAAGAAGTCAATGCTGTTTCGATTGCTAATGAGAGGGGGCGTCGCCTGTTCAGGAGCGAAACAAATTTAGCCGTTAAGAAAGTGTATATCATTTTATACCACCAAGTAAAACCGTTTCAAATTTCAATGGCAGGCACAATTTCGATACCCACGTGACATCTGAAGAAAGAAGAAACGACAATGTTAAAATTTAAAAGCATTTTTAAGAGTATCAAATGCATGAAAACATCCAAATAAAGGCGTATCAAAAAAATGCTAATGATAATGTTAATCGCAGACTGCGCAGGTTCCCCCAAAGAATAATAAACGATGATCTGATAGTCGACTCCTTTGGGTTTAAGCTACAAACTATATTTTAAACCTCCGTTTCCTCTCAAGCCTGCGCTCACGTTCACTTTAAGTCTTTCTTTTGCAGATTGCTGCTTACCAGGCGACCCTGGCCCACCCGGCCCGCCAGGCATCAACGGACAGCACGGAATTCCGGGAAGACCCGGTCAACCCGGATTCCCCGGACGACCAGCTGCCATCTGCGGAGAGCCAACTCCTGAGCCCTGCCGGCCTTGTCCACCTGGGCCACCGGGTGAACCCGGACCCACAGGACCTCCTGGTAGGCACCAAACTACGTAACTGTGTAAGGTACATCAAGAAAATGAGGTAAACGCGGGCTAGCAGGCGCATCCACGAAGGATACAAGGCATTGATCATAAACAAATAATGAAAAACACCTACCTGCAGTCACAAAGGCAAAGCTTTAGTCTGAAACAGGAGAGAGCCAATGAAGAGAAAAGGTTAGAACAGGTCTTGCGCTCATTGGCTCTCTCCTGCTTCGGACTAATTCTTTGCCTTTAATGACTGCAGGCAGACGATTTTCATTGTTTCTTTAAGCTGTGTAAGATAGTCAAGAGATTGTTTTGGTGTACTGTACGAATGGAGGCTACTACTCCACTCCCCTTGTATAAAGATTATCTAAGCATGAATTTGTTTGCTGTTTCAGGCAATCCCGGAACACCCGGCCAGCCAGGCACGCCAGGAAACGACGGAACACCCGGTCAGCCTGGTGGGCCCGGTCCACAGGGACCACGTGGACAGCCTGGCCCAGACGGACCTCGTGGGGAGCCCGGAACCCCAGCTGCCAGCACACCAGCTCTGCCTGGCGATCGCGGTCCTCCCGGCCAGCCGGGTCCCGATGGACCCCCCGGGCCAGCCGGTAATCCCGGGCAGGACGGTCGTCCCGGTAATCCCGGCGGAAAAGGTCCGCCCGGGCAGGACGGATCGCCCGGTCAGGATGGGCCGGCCGGACCACCTGGTCCGCCCGGTCCACCTGGACCTCAGGGAGAACGTGGTATCTGTCCCAAATACTGTGCCCTGGATGGCGGTGTATTCTTTGAGGACGGAACCCGTCGCTAAACCTTTTGAAAAACTGTTTTCTCATCTCATGTTGTCTCAAGGAACTGACCAGATACCTGTCCTACATTATATATTGTATAACCGGTTTTCAACTGTCAACGGTCTAGTTTTTTACACAAAATGGTACACTCTAGCCTGATGATTGGAGTACGTATGTGTATGATTATAAGACAAATGCTGATGCTGTTTCAGTGTTATCTAGTTTGTTAGATGGTATACGTATGTCCATGCACGAAAGCACGTATCCATTTTGTTTATCTGTCTGTGCCAAGCTGCGTCGTAAATTTACTGCTACAAAGACAATAAAAATGTGCAATAAAATGAGTAGTTACTGCAGAGGAAAGATAAAAGTTCAGTAACCGTCATGCTTAGCATTTCTGGCAGACACGACTGTTCCGTTCGATTTAAACGAATCTCACAAATTTTCAGAAAATGGGAAAAATACAAGAGATAATTTAGAGAAAATAGTTTTTGCTGAGCTTCCCTGCAAAACAACAGCAGCAACAACCTTAGTCCAGCTTTGCTACATAAGGCCACATTTGGGTAATGGAACTATGAAATAAACACATTCCATTCATCTGTCGTACGAAAACGGAGATGGCCGCCCTTATTCCTGGATTTTTTCTGGGCCAAAAAAGAGGCGGAAGTGAGGGTACGAAAAGTGAGCCTATAACTAAGCCGAAAAAGTGCTCAAAAATAAAGCTTAGTACAAAAATAGACGATTTAGAACAAAAAACTTCGGCGATGCCGCAAAAATTTTGAAAAATTTGACCAAAAATCCTTAAAACTTTTCAATGTCTGAGCATCTTATTGCGAGTATGGGGAGAAACCTAAAGGGGAGAGGGATCTAGTGGGGAGAACCTAAAAAGTGGAGGGACACCCTCTCACACACAAACACAAAACAATAATAATAGTAATCCAGTAATCAACTCACGAATTAAAATTAAAATCAACAATTATTTAAAGAGTATAAATGAAGATACTAAGTGATTTAAAAAGCTTACGCATATCCTCTGGGGTTCTGATGTCATTCAATCGATCCATTCCTTTTCCCTTCAGTATGGCATCCACCATCATCTGCTTGGTAATCTGACGAGGAGGTTGTCTGAAAAACAAGAAAAAGAAAAATGAAACACTGGGCTTATTCTAGGGATTTTTTCTTGGGGGGGGGGGGGCTTCTTGGGGGGGGGGCCCAAAGGTCCGAGGGGCAAGGAATTTTTGGGGGGGGGCGAAAATTTTTCGAAAAATATGCTAAAAATAGCGCTAATTTTCTGGCATATACTATAAAAGTTGATTTTCATAGCAAAAATAAGCAGATTTAGTGTTGAAAAGGGCAAAAATTGAGTAAAAATCTCCGGCGAAGCCGGAAAATTTTTGAAAATTTGGCCTTCTGAGCGATTTTTTCAGGGCAAAAGTTGGTACCAAAAGGGGCACCCACTTTTTTTGGGGGGGGGGGCGATTTTTGGGGGGGGGGAACGATTTTTGGGGGGGGAAGGGTGTTTATGGGGGGGCCCCCCACCCCCCCCCCCCCACTAGAATAAGCCCAGAAACAATGAAAACCAATCTACATGCGTTCTTCACTGAAAATAAAGTTAAAGCTATCTACAACTTGTATTACTGGTGCCAATTTTTAACATTTTGGTCCCGCAAATAAGCATACGTAACGTTTATGCACAAACTCTACTGTGCACCATCCGACTTTACGATAGCAAAATTGAAAAACGCAAGATTCAAACGAAAATTAATCACTACAGGAAGTCACTACAACTTCAGGGTATTATTACAGGGGAGGGCCCCTCCCGAAATGGACCTTCCCCCCGAAAATGTCTCCCCCCCCCGGTATTTTTTGGGGGCCAAATTTTTGCCAAAAATAGGCAAATTTTCAAAAATTTTCATGCGTCGTTCGTAAAAATGGCTATTTTTAGCTTAAAACCTTCCATTTTTGAGAACTTTTTGATTTCTACGTGTAAAATACGCCAAAAATACCAATTTTTAGCTCATTTTTGCTAAAAAATCTCCCCCCCCCCGGGCCCGTGGGGGCCTCCCCCGGGAAGCCACCTCCCCCCGAAAAAATCCCTAAAAGACGAACTTAACAGTTTCTTCTCACTAAACACAGATCCCAGCGGAGTAGTGTTTCGAAAATCGTTGAGACAAATCTAAATTCGATACAGATATTTGAATCGTTTTAAAGCACAGTCATTTTTCAAAATTTCGTGATTTTTGCAATTCTACAATATTCTGCGCCTAAACTTAGGATCAGTTAAGCCTAAAGTGTGCAGAACCTTCTGTCCGAATCTCTATCCTCCCGATCTGCCCTGTGGTAGCGTCTGTCCCGTCTGTAGTCATCTCGACCGCCTCTACCGCGGCGAAATCGATCCTCTTCTTCGCGCTGACGTCTGGGATAATCTTCCTCCCCATGAGGGCGATGACGTCGATAGGCTGAGCCTTTGTCACGTGACCGATCAGGACTTCTTCGATGGTGCTTGGTCGAAGCTTGGTATCTAAAATAGAAAAAAGACGACAAAAAATTAGCAAACAGAACAGAAAAGCTTGAGCCCCACAATACAAAACCAAAATAAAACTGTGTGAGGTTAAATTATAAATTCTGGTTCTGCCTGCCGTGGCTGTGAAAAGAGTTGCACAGTCATCCTAATTTTAAGCATTCAGCTTACTCCCCCACATTCCTTACAAACATCTCGACCCAGGGAATGCCAGACTACATTACAACACATACACAACATAAAGAAATAATGAAAAACGCCTGCCTGCAGTCACTAAGGCCGTAGCCTTAGTCCGAACAGGAGAGAGCCAATGGGCGCGGTGAGCGCTCTTACCCAGGGAGAACTATTCCCTGGAGCTCCTTGTCTTTGTTTATTGTCAAAGCAAATTACCGCATACTGTTTATAGTGACAATGCATAACAAAGGGAACAAAAATAACAATTCATTCATACAATTACATAGCAACTAGTAATGCCAAATATTCTCGATTTTTGAAGTAAAATTTTATTGAAGATTTAACCTCCTTTTAACAAAGAAAACAAAACATTTTATTTAATAATCCTCGATTTCCCTTATACTACTGGCGATTTTCTGCCCAATTTCTGAAACATAAGCGCAAAATTTAACAGAATAACATTAGCAGCATTTCACACATGGAATCCAAATTTCTGCGGTTAAATTGCAACAACAACCACAATTATCTTCAACCGATTTTACACAGAAACCAAAAACCTATCAATTCACATTTGTAGCGAACAATTTTGGAGAAAATTTAATTTCATTTTGCTTTAATTTTATAATTAGCTTTGTGATGCACTAAAATTTTTGTTTTGCTAAACGATTAATAAAAAATGACAATCCTCCAGTGGTGCTCGAACCCACGATCTTTCGTTTACGAGGCAGCACTTTGACGACTGCGCCATGGAGGCTTGATAGGAGTCAGCTCTAAAGGCCTTCACTAATCTCATTGGGTCTGCCGAATCCTAAGGTATATATGGGATGTAAACACCCATACCTACTGGTTTTGTGTCTTTCATTATATATAGCGATATAATATGTGCTTATTATAGCTATATATGTGCTATATGTATAGTGTATGTATATTTTTAGAGCAGAGCAGACACTTTTTAATGCAAGGCAGTAAAAAGGCAGCCTTTAATAAATCTCAAGTGGTGTGTCCAAAAGCAGTTTGGAGATGTGGATTTCTATGCTAGTTTCGCTTTAACGTGTGGGATGCGTGACTGTTGGCCAAATTTTTATTTTTGGCCAACAGTCACATAATGTTTGAAATTCGCTTTAGCCGCCCGGCATTGGGCGGCAAATCTGTGCTTTTAATATTTTGGGCTCAATGTTTGCGCTCATCTTTGCTGACTTCGCTGCCTGTTTAGTTGCCGGAATGTATATATCTGCTGCTGTTTTGGCGTAATTTAGTTTTAATTACGCCAAATTTACCTTTTTATCCCATAATTTTTGGGATGTTTATGCCAGTGTTTTGCAGCCTAGCTCGCTGCTGAAAATGAATTTTTGCTGCCTGACTCGCAGTTTTGATCAGATTTGGCCCGTTTGTGAATCTTGCAGCCTGGGCCGCTGCGCTGCATATATATCCACAGAAATGGCGACTTTGTCGCAGTATTTTGTACCGATTTTAAAAGTTTCCATAAAAACAGCATTGCTAGGGCCGGTTTTAAAAATTACATTAATTTACTAGGAAAATGTTCTGAGAATTAGGTTAGGGGGAGGCACCTTCCTGGGGTGGCCCCTTGGGAGCTCAAATCCAAATTGAGAAAAACATTTTCTTGAAAACTTCGAAATTAAAATTCATGCTGACTTCTTGCCCAATTTTCTCCAAAATTGCCTTCTGCTTCCTGAAACATATATACATAATTACCATAATAGTCACAATAGTCACATAATTAATACGAAAGGATACAAATTCCATAGAAGATGACACTTAAAAGTGCAAGATCAAATCTTTGTCCTTTTCATTAAAATTTTGTCTTATTTTCATTGAAATGCTGAATTAGAAACAAAATAACCACAGAGTTGACCTGAACTGATGACGACTTAGAAATCAGCTACCAATTTCTGAAAATATATATATACATTCGAAGTTTCAAACTGTGCAAAAAAAATTACATCAACAAAATTAATCACCAATCATTCCTTAAAATCAAAGCACCTTCTTCATAATTGAACAAACCAAATTCCCCCACTAAGTACTTAAAAATGTTCATTTCATCGACTAATACCCACGCATTTACTCCAATTCGACCCAAAGATTTTTGAAAAATATCCCAAGGATCCTTTAAGTTTTTAGTTTTCACAAAAATATCTCTTGTAAACCAGATAGCCAATTGGGCTTCTTGAATGGCCAAATTTGCGTTTAGATTCAATTTTTTGTTTTTTCGAGCCACGAACCCAAAAATCTTTTCTTGCATAATTAAATCCCGATAAACTAATTGACTCCGACCTCCCACGTGACCCTCCTGAGGGGTGGCCGTTACCTTCAACAAACTGCATACCTTTGACCAAAAATTGGTCAATCTTGGGCACAAAACGAAGACATGAATTACATCCTCTACTGACTCCACATTGTTCAAAAGGCAGAAATCACAAAACTTATTATTTCGGCTGTCAATTTGATTTTTCCTTTTATTTGTCATCAAAACGTTGTGAATAAGTTTTAAATGAATGTCTAATGCTATGCTCTGGACAAATTTCGTTTTCATTGCAGACCAAATATATTCCCAATCGCTGAGATTAATGAAAGGAAATTTTTCAAGCCATTTTTGTTGTATAGTTTCTCGCTTTTTAGAAAACTTTTTGCAAACTAAATTTTCGTAAATTGGCTTCAAGTTTGCATCTCGGAAACCGTAAGTTTTACCTCCAAAGCTTACGGTATCGGGTGCAAACCTCAGCTCCAACTGAATTTCTGCCTGTCGCAGTTCTTTGAAAAATTTTGGAGCTTGAGTCCGATTGGCAGCGGCCTGGGATTTACCTCTGACCATTTCATAGAAATAGTCAAAGGTCAAATGCCAAGCCTGATTCGTGCCCAATCGTCTTCGAACTAAGATTGATAATCTTTGTGCTAATATTTTAAGTTCAATTTTAGGAAGTCCAATTCCCCCTTTAGTTTTTGGCAAAACAGCACAGTCTGTGCTAATCAAATTTTGGGGAATTGGATGCCAAATGTATTTAGCAATTAATTCCATCATTCGGTTAATTTTTCCACTCTCTGGTGCTACGAACCAGGTCGTATACCAGAGTGTGGACAGAACATAAGTCATTAAACCATTAACCTTTCCGTATGCTGAAATTCGTGCAGGAGGTGTACTTTTCTGCAAATTTTCAATAACTTTATTAAACGTTTCCTCGGTTTTTGAATTTTTGAGTCCTTCCGAACTCAAAAAGACCCCAAAAACTTTTACGACTTTAGAAACAAATTTCTTATACTCTGGAGGCACATTTGCCTCCAAATATCTGTTTGCAAGCAGAATTGAAGTTTTTTCTACTTTTAACTTGCCTCCTGAAACTTGTTCAAAATCTTCATAAATTTTAAAAACTTCTCGCACTGAGTTAAAATCCCTCAAAGTGAAATTTGTATCATCAGCGTAAGCGAAAACTTTTGCTTCCCGTCCCAGAACCGAAATGCCCCGTACTAGATTTGTTTTTCGAATAAAATTTAAGAAAGTTTCGTTACATAAAACGTATAATAAGGGGGATAAAGGGCACCCTTGACGGATCCCTCTGCTTAATTTGAAGGGTATAGACAGATACCCATTAACTAAAAGCGAACTTTCGACCAAATTTTCCTTGTAAATTAAATTGATCCAAGATCTGAAATTGGGCCCAAACCCAAACTTTTCTAATACCATTCTTAGAAAATCCCACTCTACCAGATCGAAAGCTGACATTTGGTCAACCGATAGAAAAATGCACGATTTTTCTTTAAATTTTGCGTAGTCTAAAACTCCTAAAATGCTCAAAATTCCATCCCTTATGTCCCTCCCTGACACTCCACAAGTTTGGGTCTCTCTGACCAGGCAGGCCATCACCTCGGCAAGTCTATTGGTCAAAATTTTTGCCAAAATTTTGTAGTCTACATTGAGCATGCTCAAGGGGCGCCAGTTTTTCCGGTCCGCTCGATCACCTTTTCCCTTATACAAAAGTGAAATAATTCCCATGTACATATCTTTTGGAAGTTCCCCCTTTGTTAAACTTAAATTGTAAACTTTTGCCAACCAGGGTGCAACAGTTTCGAGTGTTGACAAATAAAATTCAATGGTTAAACCATCTTTTCCTGGGACTTTTCCAGTCGAAAACTGTTTTATAGCTTTTGTAACTTCTTCTACAGAAATGTCTTTTTCTAGTCCAGTTGTAGTTTCTAGTCCAGTCTAGTCCTTTTTCTAGTCCAGTCCCTGGAGCTCCTGCCTGGTTGTCCAAGAAGGACACCCAGCTCGGCCCTATCTGTGCTGCAACATAGCCAGAGAAGGTTTTATCAAAACCTCTCTGACTGTGCTATGCACAGAAAGAGGACTGCAGTGGCCAGCGGATCTCCGTAGAGATACAAACAGCATTTACGTCAAGAAAATGAAGTAAACGCTGGCCAGCAGGCGGATCCACGAAGGATACAAGGCATTAATCATAAAGAAATAATGAAAAACGCCTGCCTGCAGTCACTAAGGCCGCAGCCTTAGTCCGAACAGGAGAGAGCCAATGGGCGCGGTGAGCGCTCTTACCCAGGGAGAACTATTCCCTGGAGCTCCTGCCTGGTTGTCCAAGAAGGACACCCAGCTCGGCCCTATCTGTGCTGCAACATAGCCAGAGAAGGTTTTATCAAAACCTCTCTGACTGTGCTATGCACAGAAAGAGGACTGCAGTGGCCAGCGGATCTCCGTAGAGATACAAACAGCATTTACGTCAAGAAAATGAAGTAAACGCTGGCCAGCAGGCGGATCCACGAAGGATACAAGGCATTAATCATAAAGAAATAATGAAAAACGCCTGCCTGCAGTCACTAAGGCCGTAGCCTTAGTCCGAACAGGAGAGAGCCAATGGGCGCGGTGAGCGCTCTTACCCAGGGAGAACTATTCCCTGGAGCTCCTGAATCTATTAGTTTTATTAACAAAAGCAGAGATCAATACAAACTAAATGCTAGCATTAACAGAGAATAAGTCCATGTGACAAACTTACAACTCACATTCACATTTCGTGTCTTATGTAAACAGTTTTGCATACATTCATAAAGTTGTATTCCAATACAATGAGATTTGGCACTGCGCTATTACAGGTTACAGAGTATCAATACTGTAATAATGGGAAATAATACCATTAAGCACAGTGCGCAGGACAGCTGGAAAATTTAGAATACAAAATTTATCTTTTCCTAACTTTGTCAAGCAATATTCAATTTGCAAACTAATTTATTACTTTCTTATCTTGTTGTATCGGTTCCATGCCTGTGATGTGTGCCAAACTAATTTGCATTTCCCAGCAGAAAGCAGTGGAAATACTAATGTACAGCTTCGGGTTTTCCTGTCTGCGAGGCATGATTGACAAGCTATTTTGAATATTTTGTGCCTTAGGATTTAAATTATGGGTTCAATTGGCTGTTTCAACATGGATTAAACTATTTTGCATATTAGTTCATCGGAAGCTATTTAAGAATTACAACTATTGCAATATCTGAGTCAATTTTTGGAACTAAAACTAATAGCAACCGGTTACTTGCCTAATGCGTGAGTTTTTACTTTTTAGATTTTTAGTTTTTTCCAACTTCTTTGAGAGCAGAGTACATTTAAAAATTTTCTAGGAAAATTGATACTATGAGTTTTTCCGAATATTGATACTGCTGCAGTCACTGTTTTATTTCAAGAACACCCAGTTCATTTTCCACAAAAATTCCAAAGTCTCCTGATAGCTTTTGATTCAAAAAATTTTCATACAGCCAAGCGCTCGCATTTCGGGCTATTCGTCCAAGGGATCTGACAAAAATATCCCGGACATCAGCTACGCTTTTAGAGTTTCTGTAAATAGTTCTTGAATACCAAATAGCAAATTGCGCCTGTTGAATTAGCAGGTTCAAATTTTTGAGCAGTTTTGGATTTCTTCTAACCACAATTCCTAAGAGCTTCTCATAATTTGTCAGATCCCTTTGGGCGAATTGTTGCGAAGGCCGAGACACTACTTTGATTAAGACGTTCACTCTTCCCTCCCCAAAAAGATAGAATTCGAGGGCACTCAACGAACGCGTGAAAAATATCTTCAGAGACTGAAATTTGCAAATTTTGAGCACAAAAATCACAATTTTCTGAACGATTACTGTTTATTTGATGTAATCGCTTGTTTGTTAGAAAGACGTTGTGAACAAGTTTTAAATGAGTATCCAGGGCAATACTCTCTACAAATTTTGTCTTCATCGAACCCCAGATGTATTCCCAATCAGCTCTAGGAATCGCTGGAAATTTTTCGGTCCAGTATTCTATTCTTGAATTCGCTTTATGAGAAAATTTTTTCAACACTAACGCCTCGTACAGCTGTTTAACTTTAACCGACGCAGCTGTATATTGAACTCCATTTAACGAGATTGAATTCGGATTAATTTCAAAATTTAGCATCAGTGTTGCTTTCCGAAGCTCCTTATAAAAATTTGGGACTTGTGCTGAATTGGTAGCTCGCATACTCTTGTATTCTACTTGACCGTAGAAAAAGTCAAAAATTTGATGCCACGCTTGTGCCGCTCCCAGCTTTCTTCTAATTAAGATAGCCAATCTTTGACTTAAAATACGGAGCTCTATATCTGGAAAGCCTATTCCGCCTTTTGTTTTCGGCAGGGTGGCACATTCAGTATTGAACACCCCTCGGTTGAGTGGATGCCAAATAAAAGTTTGTGTACATTTTTTAAAACCTTCAATCACATTTCTGGAGGGGTTGACAAACCAAGTTGCATACCAGACTTGAGAGAAGATATAAGTCATTAGGCTGGCCACTCTGGCATATACTGAAGACCTGACTGGCGGAGTCAATGTCTTCAAATTCTCTAATATTTCTTGAAAAGTTTCTTCAGTTTTCTGATTTTGTATCCCATCTTCAGAGATATAGATACCAAACACTTTAACTTCCGTCTTCAGGTACGATCTAAATTCGGGAGGAACGTCTTGACGTCTGAAACCATTACAGAGCAAGAGTGCTGTTTTTTCGATTTTCAACTTCCCTCCAGAAATGCGTTCGAACTTTTTGTATTTTCGAAAAATTTTTGTTACGGAATCAAAATTTCGTAGTGTAAAATTTGTATCATCAGCGTACGCTGTAACTTTGTTTTCTCTGCCCAAAACGGATATTCCTCGAATAGAGGGACTTCTTCTGATGCGATTTAGGAAAGTTTCACTGCATAATACGTACAGTAGGGCTGACAAGGGGCAGCCTTGCCTTATACCCCGTTCCAGCTTGAACGGCAGTGACATATAACCGTTTACTAGGAGTGAACTTTGGACACAATTTTCCTTGTAGATAGCGCTTATCCATCGCCTCAATTTTGGTCCAAAACCAAATCTTTGTAGGACTAATTTGAGAAAATCCCATTCTACAAGATCGAAAGCTGACATTTGATCTACTGAAAGGAAAACGCATGATTTTCCTCTGTGTTTAGCATAATCCAAAGTTCCCAATAGATTCAAAATTCCATCTCTAATGTCTCTGCCGTTCACAGCGCAAGTTTGGTCTTGTTTTATTAAATAGGGCATTACCATTGAAAGTCGATTAGTTAATACTTTAGCAAAAATTTTGTAGTCCACATTTAACATACTTAGTGGGCGCCAATTTTTCCGTTCAGCTTTGTCTCCTTTTCCTTTGTACAAAAGGGAGATAATTCCCATGTACATGTCCTCTGGCAATTTTCCGGTTTGCAAGATTGAATTGAAAATTTTAGCTAACCATGGAGCGCACAATTCCATGCAAGAAAGATAAAATTCTATGGAAAGTCCGTCTTTTCCCGGGACTTTCTTCAAGGCGAACTGTTTGATCGCCTTTTCAACTTCTTCGACCGAAATTTCTTGATCAAGATCATTTCTTGTGTCTTCCGGTACTATAGCTTGAGTGCTCTCCAGAAAAGAAATAGCTTTGGCTGAATCAATTCCATTACTGCTAAACAAATTTGCATATTGCTGTCTCATTTCTGCAATAATTTTCGCGTTTCCGTATACTTCTGACCCTGACTCCGTCTTAAGTGAGTAGATGTAACGCTTCTCTCCTTCTTTTTCTTCAATCTTTTTGGCAGTCAAAATCGAGATTACGTCGCACAAGTTTTCAAGCTTATGTGCTCGCCCGAGACTTTGCTCTATTTCCTTCAACTCTATTTCTCTCAATTTTGCTTTCAAGTTTTCCTGCTCACAAAAATTAGTTTGTGTTTGCGCTTCCTTTAACTGATTTTCGAGAATCTGCTTTTGGCTACGTTTCCTTTGCGCAATTAATCTGCTATGAAATTTGAACAAATTTCTCGCTTCCGATTTAAACCATGACCAATTTTTGAAGGTTTCCTCAATAGTCACTGATCTAGTGAACAAAGTTTGAGCATCGTACCGCAATATTGCATAATCAAGTGCAAAAAAATTATCACAAAACACGGCAGTATTCATCTTCCAATACGACGGCCCTCGCTGCTGGAAAAACAAATTATCGACAAATCTAGCAGTCAACATACAATGATCTGAAAAAGTCACTGGAATATACTGAACTGATATAAAAGCACCAACATGGCGTGCAGCTACATACATATGATCTAACCTGCTTCTACAGGAACGGGTTGTGCAACTAAATTCTTTCTTTTCAGGATACTTTTCTCTGAAAACGTCCACTAAGCTATACTTTTCTTGGATGCTTTTAAGTTGGTATCTCCCTTTAACAGCATGTCTCAGTGTATGTTCTGACTCAGCTGCGGAATCTCTGTCCAGCTGAACATTCTGCACAAAATTAAAATCGCCTGCCAAAAACACAGTGGCATCATCTGACACTTTTGATTCTAGCTTTTCTAGTAGTTTTCGGAAGAATTCAGATCTCACATTAAAATCTGCTGGGGCATAAATGTTGATCAAGAAAAATTCCCGACCTCCAATTTTAGCTCTAACTGCGATCTCCCTCCCTTCATTTTCATAAATCATATCGAAAACTCCAGCAAGCATGCGATTAACCAGAATACATACTCCGCCACTTTTGTTAGCATTACGATACGAATGGAAAATTTTGAAGGTGGGGCTCATAATTTTCTGAAAATAAGGGTTCGTTCCAGTAAAATTTGTTTCTTGGATATAGATTACATCCGTTCTTTTGATATTTACAAAAAGCTGATCAACCTTAGAGTTTCTCATTAATCCATTTGTATTAATGCTAACAAGGGTAATCGGAGCCATAATTATGAAGCATAGCACAAAGAAATTGAAGCTTTTCATTTCAGCCGCTTATCTCGGGATTCTTCACTGGGGGTCCTCGGCCGTTTGGTGGAGGTGCCGACAGGTCTAAAGTGGTCGGCGAGCTCCTGTCGTAACGCCGGAACCTGCAGCATTTTGATTCGCAACATGGTCAACATGTCGCCCAGAACGTTTTTCCCGACCCATTTTCGATGATCCCTAATTTTCGGGTCCAAAATTGGGAGGCCGCAGCTCCAAAATCGATCGTTGATGTTCCCTTCCACGAGTCGGTGCCCATCGGTAGACAGTAGCGCCAGTCTTGCTTCCTTATTCTGATTGAATTTGGCCTGGATTCCACTCCACATGGCCTCATATTTCACCTCCTTTTCCCAAGCATCGATTTTATTCAGATTTATCTCTATCTTGCCACCAATGGCCTTCGCTTTGATAGGAGTAGCAGCAAGTAAGATCAGGGCCGCAGACCTTTCATCTCCCATGAATTTTGCCTTACGCCAAAAATAGTAGTGTTCCGAAGTTTTAAGTTTCTCGCCGTCCAATTCGAATGGGGAGTCGAAATGGTTGCTGAACGGGAATCGACTGGTAAAGAAAGGGACCACAGAGGAATTGTACGTCTGCGCATAATGGGTGCTTTTAGATGCCATGATCAGTTCCCAATTCGTTTCGCCCTGAGCTTGGGACGAGGTCGGTTGGTCCTCCGATCCCCCTTGACCCACTGGCTGGGGATGATCCGGCTGTGCCACAGAAGATACGCCGTTCATCGGTTCCGTTGAGAGGTCACGTCGTTGAGAATCCGACTTTCCCAGACTGACAAGACCGTCTTCCCCCGGTGGGTTCCCATTTTCCAATTCTTGGACTAATGCTCCGAATGCACCTTCTGGGATAGGCAGAGGGCGAACGGTTTCCCACCGCCTTCCAGGTCTGCCCCCGTGAGTTGGTCCGGGCTTGGGAATTGCCTCTTGATTCTCACAGTCCCGCCTATAATGCCCCTCTTGGAAGCACCGCAGACACCAACGCCCCCAGTTTGGATACCAAATTTGGGCCCTTTGGACGGTTCCCGATCCCTCCGCTACGTAAGGAGCGTACCCAGGAATTTGCCTCATATTTTCCACCTTTACCAGGATAGAGCGACCGCCGTCCCTAATTGGAGTTCTCCTTCCCGAGGGTGTCTTGTGATAGGTCCACCTAAAGGGCCCAGCCACCTCAAAACCCAGTGATCGAATCCACTGGCTGATGTGGGCTTCGGAATCCGTTATAGGAATGTCATACAGGAAGATAGGCCGAATTTGTAGACGCCGTCGTTCCTCTTCCCTAGGGATCTCCAGAGGTGCCAAAATCTGCCCAATCTTAACTCCGTCCGCCACTGCCTTGTCCCGTTGTGATTTGTCCGCAAAAATCAGCTTTAGATGGTATTTGCCGGCCCGCCGCACGAAGTTTGGGAAGGAGGCTTCTTCATTGTTGTCGACCAAAAGTTCAATGAGACTGTTCGTCGGTTCATCAGAATAGTCATCTGGAATAGCCAGATACCCTGTCCGCTCCAAAAGTTCAATCCTAGTATTTTCCGCCTGATCCGTATTTCTACTAAATTGTCCGTCTTCGCTTTCCAGGGCCTCCCCCTCGGGTCCAGGGTCACCCATTATCCCCACCCGGGAAGATCTGTGGCGTTAGAGATCCAACAGATCTTTTAAAATCTAGTTTCAATATAACCGAAAGAGCTTTTTCTGTTATATTGTAACGAAGATTTTCAAAAAAGAAGCGAGCTAACGGCTGTAAGAGAAGCCAGAAAACTGCTTTAAAAGGCCAACGACAACAGAACTGATCCTGTGAAGTATGACCTTGGAGCTGGAGCTATGCTATGCACAGAAAGAGGACTGCTCTACGGAGATCCGCTGGCCACTGCAGTCCTCTTTCTGTGCATAGCACAGTCAGAGAGGTTTTGATAAAACCTTCTCTGGCTATGTTGCAGCACAGATAGGGCCGAGCTGGGTGTCCTTCTTGGACAACCAGGCAGGAGCTCCAGGGAATAGTTCTCCCTGGGTAAGAGCGCTCACCGCGCCCATTGGCTCTGTCCTGTTCGGACTAAGGCTACGGCCTTAGTGACTGCAGGCAGGCGTTTTTCATTATTTCTTTATGATTAATGCCTTGTATCCTTCGTGGATCCGCCTGCTGGCCAGCGTTTACTTCATTTTCTTGACGTAAATGCTGTTTGTATCTCTACGGAGATCCGCTGGCCACTGCAGTCCTCTTTCTGTGCATAGCACAGTCAGAGAGGTTTTGATAAAACCTTCTCTGGCTATGTTGCAGCACAGATAGGGCCGAGCTGGGTGTCCTTCTTGGACAACCAGGCAGGAGCTCCAGGGAATAGTTCTCCCTGGGTAAGAGCGCTCACCGCGCCCATTGGCTCTGTCCTGTTCGGACTAAGGCTACGGCCTTAGTGACTGCAGGCAGGCGTTTTTCATTATTTCTTTATGATTAATGCCTTGTATCCTTCGTGGATCCGCCTGCTGGCCAGCGTTTACTTCATTTTCTTGACGTAAATGCTGTTTGTATCTCTACGGAGATCCGCTGGCCACTGCAGTCCTCTTTCTGTGCATAGCACAGTCAGAGAGGTTTTGATAAAACCTTCTCTGGCTATGTTGCAGCACAGATAGGGCCGAGCTGGGTGTCCTTCTTGGACAACCAGGCAGGAGCTCCAGGGAATAGTTCTCCCTGGGTAAGAGCGCTCACCGCGCCCATTGGCTCTCTCCTGTTCGGACTAAGGCTACGGCCTTAGTGACTGCAGGCAGGCGTTTTTCATTATTTCTTTATGATTAATGCCTTGTATCCTTCGTGGATCCGCCTGCTGGCCAGCGTTTACTTCATTTTCTTGACGTAAACACATACACAACACTTACTCAAACAATTTAACCTACCTGTCATCACGTCGATGTTCATGCTTTCGGAGTGGCTGTTCCTTTTCTCCAGATCTAGAGCGGGAAGGGGAACCCTGTTCAGTGACAAGGTGCTCTGAAGAATGCTTTGCTGAAAGCGATTTCGTCTCCTTTGCTTCATCAGACAGTCTACGTGCCTCCTTTCGCTTATGAGACGAAGAATGAACCGGTAGATCGGCTAGCGGCGACTTCGAGTCCTGATTCCGATTTTTTCGTTTCTCTACTTCGGAGAACATATCGTCCTTTCGACGTCGTTTATCAGAGTCCTTGGATAGGTGGTCATGGCGTTTTTCGGGAATCCTATCACATAATTCCCTTTCCTTTTCTTTTTCCGGAGATGAAAATTTCCGACGTTTTTTGGCACCGGAATCTGACGATGGTCCGGGACGAATTTCAGCATCCTCCAGCAGCAAATCCCGAAAATCGTCCTCACTTTCGCTGCTCTGCTTTCGTTTCGACGATTCCGGTTTCAACTTTTTCGGTCGTCTTTCCGATTTTTCCTCCAAAATTTCGTCTTGGACCGTTTTGTGATCCTTGCTTTTCTTTGACTTTAATGTTGTAGAACGACTGACCGCTGCTTCTTCTTCTTCTTCTGCTTCGTCTCTCTTAGCATCATCCTTATCCCACCGACAGGCCTGCATGGCTTGAAAGCTGGGATACTGAACTGGAGCCAAACTGACTGGTTGAGGTTCCTGGACTGGACTGGCCGCAGGAGAGCTAAACAAACACAAAGAATTAACAAGTAAATACAATAGGAAAGCGAAGAATACACATAACAGACTAGGGACCCCATAGCCTTTAAGTTGCCAGCCAAAATTTCAAAAACAAAAAGACTAACTGATGCATACGCACGAACCGTGTTTTGCTCGAAATACCATGTATGTACCCGCTAAGGCGATCAAATTTTTCAATCAAATTTCAATCAAATCGAATTAGTCGCAACCGGTCCCAGTCACACTATTCTAAATCTGGCTCCAGTATCATAGGACCCTGACCTCCAACGGGAAAACACGTTAAAACTTTCGCAACATTAGTGTAGGCTGATAGCGCAAAAAGCTTTCAAAACTTCAAATGCATTTTCTGTTTTACCAATGAAAATCAGTGAGGGAGCTGCTGCTGCCACCGCGATTCCCCCACCCCTTCCCTAAGTATATCCTTCGAACAAGCACGTAACCCACTCCCCCTTCAAAACTTTAACCTCCCAGAATGCAAAAAATAATTTACCTGTAGTTGACCCTAAGTAAATTGACAGGCTCTTCCTCCTCCCATACTTTCCCCCTGGCTCAAAAAATCTTCAAGTTCTCTTATTGTTCTATGCCATCCACAGTTGACCATATGAAAACGAAAACACACATCTAACCTGGCTGAATTCTTTTCATCAGCACTGCTGGCTCGGCTAGATCGACCAGCAGAACCGCGGTGGTCCGCTGAAGATGATTCCGAGCTTGAAATAGGAGATCTTGATCTGGATTCCGTCTTTTTCAATTTTCTACTTCTAGACTTCTTCTTCTGCTTGGTATCCACCTTTCTCTTTTCTGGCATTAAATCTCCATCTTCTGAGACGGAACTTTCACTACCAGAAGAAGACTCATCATAAGAGCAGAGGCCAGAACGCTGAGACTGAAACAAAGTTATGAACAAGAAATAATTTCAATGAAAACCGTGTTTCAATAACAAATTACAAGAAACATAATATTACTATAATGTAAGAAATGAAATGGTCACTTCAGCACCTGATATGCCCATAATGCCCACTCATAATGGTAATATAAAACTCAGGGCTCTCCTTTTCGGAGCTACGGGAGCTTTGCTTACACAAAACCGAAAACTGGTACATGCAACAAAATGTGGCTGAAACATGAAAGTGGCCGGCCACATTAGCATTAATTCAAATTTGACATTCCATATTAAGAACTTAGCCCTAAAAGCATAATTATATAAATTACATTTGCAAATGTGACAAAACAGATTCAGAAATTTAAAAAATAGCACATACATTTTCAACGTGTGATCAGTCACAGCCAGGGGCGTATCCAGGGGGGTGGTCCAGGGGGTCCGGACCCACCCCTTTTTGAGCCCTGACCCCCCCAACTTCAGCGGCAGGTGATCATTTTTCACTAAACTATTGAAAATAAAATAAAAATAGAAATTTCGCGCCTGTGGCGCGATTAGTGTGTTCATTTACATTATTCTGTACTTAAACGTGTATATATAAATCAAAATTCAAACTATTGGAACAGGTTATTTCAAATTCGAAATATTGTGAGTCATAAACGTTTCTACCTACATTTAAAGCAGGAGATTCAGTCTAGGTTATTTTGGTCAAAAATAGCGTCGTTTGCAGAAATGAACAATAGCTTTGACAACGCCAAAATAAAAATGACGAAAGAATTACCAAGCCAAAATGTGGAAGTAGCACCAAATTTAAAAAAAGAATGCAAGGTTTCTATTATGTTTTAACCGTGATTTTTTAAAAAATTTCACAGATTTTGGGGGCTTCCGCCCCCAATCCACCGCTCTACTCTATATTGTCTTTGTAATTTATGTTAGGTAGGCTTCGACAAAGTTTGAATAGTCAATCAGTATTAAGCCGTACGTAAATTACGAGACTTCATGCTACATCCTTCAATTGCATTTTTGATGCACGTTTCTCATACCATTTTCGCTGAACATTTTTTGAAAACTTTCTCTTCGGGTGGTCTCGGCATGCGAGCTACCGATCCGAGCATGCCAGTATTTAAGAACTTTTATCGCGTAAATGTTAAAAACTACTAGGGATGGATCTGGATGGCAGTCCCGTCCTGGCGATTTGAAGGCAAGAAAAGTAGACAGGAAAAGGCATATATATATATATCCACAAATTTCGCGAGTGCGTATACATACGTACGTTATATATATTAATATTTCCAACATTTTCACCAGATTTTCAGATAGAAAAAGTCTAAAATGTCATTCGATTTTAGCACAAAAATTGTTAATTTTTAAAAATTTTCTTGTTTCTGCAAGATGAAAGAAATTAAAAGATTTGAAGAACGATTTCATACAAAAAGCAAAAACTTTCTTCAACTTCTGGGAGGGTGAGTATGTGCTTCGCTTGTGCAGTCTGTTGTTGAACTGAACTGGATAAAAACAGTGCAGTTGGGTGGTCCTGGGGGGCAAGGCCAATCTCAAAACTCAAATCGAAAACAAGCCACCGTATCAAGACCCTCTCTGCAGTAGCCAGCACAAGATGGGGTTGTGCTAAAGAAGATTTGCGACTACTATATCTGACATTCATTCGCTCAGCAATCGACTACTGCGGAGGGGCATGGATGCCGTGTGCGGCAAGAACCCACTTGGCCACTCTGGAAAAAATCCAGAATATGGCTGCTCGGACCATAACTGGCTGCCTCCGGGCAGCTCCTATCGAAATTCTGCAGTAGGAAGCCAATCTTATTCCACTCTCCCTGCGCTTCAGAGAGCTGTCAGCCCTATCCTACGAACGATCTCTCCGCCTGCCGGACGGCAACCCCAGAAAGGAAATTTGTCAGAAGCAGCGGCTCAGGCAACCAACGACTTCGGGCTTGCAGGATTTTCACGGGAACCTCTCATTTCCATGGATACGGTTGACCCGGCAGACCGACACACTGTCCTCAAAGCACACCCCAATCTGATTGCCAGGACCTCTAGACTAGACCCACCAGAAGCCCGCAGACGAGCCGCTGAGGAAACTCTTCGCCAGTTGCCAGAGGCGGCAGCCACCATATGGACCGACGGAGCTGCCCGGGAGGGAACCCGGGATGGCGGAAGTGGGGTCTACATAATCTTTGCTGATGGCTCCCCCTCTGTCGAGATCAGCGTCCCCGCTGGAAAGGTATGTTCCAGCTTCCGGGCGGAACTTATGGCAGTGGCCACTGATCTCCAGTGGCTGTCTGAAAATTCCCACCGGTTTCCACACAACTGCTCCATCCGCCTCTGCACGGATTCCCAATCGGTGGTAAGGCTTCTAAAAAGCGGCCTCAGAGGTTCCTTCAGCGAAACGTTGTCCAGAGTTTGGTCGCTTCTCAGACGCCTAACCGATCTGGACCTGGTAATTCAATGGGTTCCAGGTCACGCTGGCATTGAGGGGAACGAGGCCGCGGATAAGTTGGCCTCTGTGGGCTCCTCACTCCCTCAGGAGGCCGTTCCCTTGGACCTACCCACTGCTAAGGCGACAATTCGCAGGCAATCTAAATCTTGCTGGTTTAACTCTATCTCACACCCACGAGCATTGGCAATTTATGGGTATCGTGGGCCAGTTCCTGAATCCAATGAGATTGGACTAACCCGAGAGGACAGGGTCCTCATGAGTCAACTCCGCAGCGGGAAATCCTGGATGCTGGCGTCCTACCGGCACGCTGTGGACCCTGGTAACTTCCCCTCTCCGAACTGTACATATTGCCACTCTGATTCCCCAGAAACGGTGGAACACCTTCTGATTGAATGCCCTGCCTCCACCCGGACCCGGGTATCCATCCTTGGCCCTTCACCGGACCTGTCCTGTCTCCGCGATTGTCCAGAGGCTGTCCTTCGCTTCCTGGGTAATAGTGGGCGCCTGGGTGCCCACCGAGTATAGGACCCCCTGATCGACCACCGAAGACGACGACGACGACGAAGGCCAGGGGGGGGGTTCAAGAGGTCTAGACCTTTTGGGATGACAAAATGGAAAATTTTTGCTATTTTTATGGCGAAAACAGCTATTTTTAAAAAATTTTCGCAATTTGCTTTTTGCAAGAAATAGACGTCCAATGTACTGTTTTTGGGCAAAAATGCAAAAATTCTTCAACTTCTGGGGGGCTCCGCCCCCCAGACCCCCCTTGCGTTTTAGCTTGGACCCCCCCCCTTTTCAAAATCCTGGGTGCGGGCCTGCTGTGGGGGGGGAGGATAAAAATTTTTTGGACCCACCCTTTTCAAAATCCTGGATACGCCGGTGGTCACAGCTACCAGCAAAACACTATACTGGCACTAACTTCCAACTTAGAATTTTACTACAGACTTAGACGTAAAAGCAACACTCGATTGAAAAAGTTAAACCTTTTTGTTAGATAATATTTTACACACTCGTCATAGACTACGGAAACTTTCACATTAAAAGAACTACAGTCATTTACAAGAGAACTTTGGCCATAATCTTACAGCTAGTCTAAACTCTCTACAGAGCGAAGCGTTGTTCTAAGCTTCTTTTCCTTTGATCTGTTTTAACTACCAAAAGAAAGATAAGTACAATTTAACCTAATCAGAACATTTTATAGCATCATAATATATACTTCCGTTAAAATTGCCTAAAATTAATATTGGAAGAGAGCTGTCGTAAGCTCGATAGTGAGAACGTAATCCTGCTTAATGCACAGGAATGTGCGCAAGAATCTCAACCAAAAGAACCATAGTCAATCAATCAAATACCGGTGGCAATTGTATACCTTTTCCAACATGGTCTGTTAACAGAGTTATACGTACCAGTGCGGCTGCGGTGACCAATAAACGGACAGAGATCACAAATCATCACAGCCAGAGGGTCACTAAACCCCATGACAGAGGAAGGAAGGAAGGACGAGAGACGTTGAAATCAGGATTGTGTTCATTGATCGCTTGCACACGACAATTCTCGTGACTATTTATACAGATAAAGAGTGTTAGTCTCTTAACGAATTTATGTACGTATGCATGTAGTTGCATTAAACGTAGGGCGCGTTGCTTAATGTTTAGATTACTGGAAAAGTGAAAAATGTTCCCCCTACCCCCTCTCTCGGTACGTACAAACAATCCAAACCTAATTTCCAAATTTTTTGCAAAGTTTTGAACGCAATAGCTTATATCAACCAGATTATAGAGCGTCGCTACACTCATTTCAGCTGAAACGCATTTACATGTGAGCTGCATGCTTAACACAGAACCAACCTTTCTCAACATTTGAAAGTGTGAGCCATCTTAAAATACCTCTTTTTAAATGATTATGCATTTTTTACATTATGCATTTTATGCATCAAATACATTTTTTCTGGGGATTTCGACTTTAACAAATTCTGTGTCCCTACGGTGAACTTTGTAATGTTAGTTCTTGAGTTTGGAGCTAAAAAGGCAAAAATCGAGTATCTCTAAACATCTAATCAACTGAAACATCAAAATATTTTGATGAGAAAACGTGTTTATCGGGAGCCCCTCTGCTCCTCCCCCCAGACGTATGTAAGCCCA
The DNA here is from genome assembly GCA_030248195.1 of Trissonchulus latispiculum. NCBI lineage: Eukaryota > Metazoa > Nematoda > Enoplea > Enoplida > Ironidae > Trissonchulus > Trissonchulus latispiculum. The sequence continues at coordinate 71,391 of JASAND010001525.1, forward strand.
GTTTCCTTGTGACATATGATGCAAAGCTTAATGTGCAATCCAGATTCACAAACTTAGTAAAGGGAACAGGGAAGTAACACAAAATTGTTACGTACGTAAGGCAATAAGAAACCACAAAAAACAGCAAACCTACGCAGAATCATTTTCTTTATTCGTCAAAACTAACCTTTATACTCACTGAGTGTTTCTTGATGTCACCACTGCCTTTAACAGATTCCGTAGTCTTGCCTAAAATATGATGTATATATGCCAGAACTGCTGAAATAAGACTGTACACATAATATATACGTACATGAACAACTACAAAATAGAGATCACTACTAAATCAATACTCACCCATTGGAAATAGAATAGAACTCTAAATCCCCTTGATAAGTCAGCGAACGCAATTTATAGCCACAGTTTTTTGAGTTCTCAAGTTATGTAGGGGCGCTACAGCGCCCCTACATAATATGGGTATAAAGGCGTCTGCGCGGCCCTCTGGAGACCGTGTTGGCCTGGTGCCAGCTAATTAGAGGTCCGGGAGGGATAAAAATGTTACCATCGTAAAGTACTCGAGTAGTACTACAAGTACCACCATACTTTTGGTTAAAATTCGGAACTTTGAAATTTTGCACTAGGCGAGAGTTACCGTGCGGTTGTTTTTTTCTCGGTTAATAACGCTTATTGGAAGTGCATTGTCTAGCGAAGTGTTGGAACGATGTGGGCATTTTGGTCCAATGCTACTATGATATGTTGGTAGACAGTATCCCCCCATGCTACCAAACGAAGGTCATTTTGGCACTCGGCCAACTTTGGCTCTGTGCCAAGGCCCCAAAGTCGGACTTTCGCTATTTTGGCACTTCGGTTGAAATCAACTTTTTTTCACAGGCTAGCAGCTAGATCGGTTTGGTTTATTTTATTTGAATATTTCGGACTATGCGCACAAAGTAACGAGGGGGATTTTTTTAATTTCGCTCTGCAGCTTTCAGGAGATGGGCCCAAACTTTGCTTTTTTTGCCTGTTTTGGCGAAAAGTTTCTAAGTCCCACTTTTACTAGAAAGTCACTAAAAATGGCGTTTTTCGGACTTGAGGTGGTGCCCATATATAGTAAATCGGGGTCGCTGAAAACGATGAGCATACTGCCGTTACCGCCTGAAGTGACCACTGGTCAGCATGGCTCCCGTGGTTCCTCGCCCAGGGTCAAAGTAGGGAAAACTCACTATAAACAGTGTTTTTCGGCGTTTGGTTGGGGGCACATATAGTAAATCGACTACGCTCGTTTCAATTAGCATATTTTCAGAACCGGCGGAAGTGACCACTGGTCACCATGGTCTACGTAGCCTATTGACCAGTGGTCAAACCCCCGAAGACAGTGGTCATTGTTTGGAATAGAGAATCTTCTGGGAGTACATATATAATAAATTGCAGACTACTTCTGCCTAAGAGCAGCGCTCCCAAAAATTGGAAGAAGGACAAGTAGGAAAAATGTTCCTTGCAGTCGCATGTAAAATGCAATATGAGCTATGATGGTCAACATTTAAATATGTCAAGGACAAGATTTAAAACGTCTAATATGAGCCAGCATCTAAATCGGTAAAGGACAAGCTGTAACTGGCTAATATGAGCCGCCACGTTTCTCTTGGGCTCATATTGACGCGAGGACACTAAGTTGAGTTAACTATTTTTCACTTTTCAAATTCGCATGTATATACACGTAATTGTCATGACATACGTAAATGATAATGGGGACAGACATAAATGCTTAATATGGGGGCTAGGTTCAAAAACAGAAGAGGACTAGGTTGTGAGCGAATTAATATGGGCACAGCTTCGCCGAACAACCCATATTCGCGGACTTTCACGCTTCGCTTTATTGATTGTAGCATACAGAGCGAACAATGTCAACTGTCAAGTCTAGTAAAAAAATTAATTTAAACGTTCAAAAAAATTGGTGAAGATGTTGTTTTGCGTAGTCGGTTAAACTAGCTAGGTTATACGTATACGTAAATTAACATTATTATTGTTGGACTACGGCAAGCAACGATATGATACCAAGGTTATTGGTTTAATCCGGGAGGAAACAGAACATAGTCGAAATGATTCGATCATTTGTTCTTGATATGTATATAAATTTCAGTAGAAATGGAAAATGCACAGTAACTATCAAGAGATTATTAATAGAAAAATTTGTCTTCGTCAAAGCTCGAATATCAGAGCTGTAAATTATTTGTGCACTATAAAGTATATAAATCGAAACATTGGTACGTATGCATGTATATATAATTTCGCAATCCGCGAAATTTTTTTAAATTAAACCCGAGTAAATCACGCTGGGTTAGTATTGGGTTTTAGTTTATTACAGCAGCGTGATTTTCTCCGCGGCCGCCCAACCCCGATGCCGCGTCCACATACAACCGTGTATTACATCTACCACGGAAAAGCTGGTGCTTGCAAGCGGCCAAGCCGTGATAGGGTTAGTAGACATGATACGTACGTATGTATAAAAAGTATTATACATACATAACAGTGGCGCACCCAGGGTTTTCTGATAGGGGGGTCGGCAGTAAATTTCGGGGGCATGTCAAAACGTAGCGAGGATCTGGGGCAATAGTGTTTTATAGTGTTTTAATTTGCTTAGCGGATTCTCAAATTTTACCCACTCAATTCCAACTTTGCCAAATAAAAATGAACGCTGCCGTTTTGAAAAAATCCTGCCCAGAAGCTAAGAAGTTTTGGAATTTGTGCAGTCTGAGGATTACAAAGCATTTTTGAACGAAAAACCTACAGTTGGGCCCTAAAGTGTGTAACTGGCTGAAAATTCCTAATTTACTCGTGTTTTGCTTACTACAAGTATATATGTGTATATATATATATATATATATATATATATGTATATAATTTTTTGGTACATACATTTTACTGGCTTTTTCCTAGGCAAAAATTTCTTGGGGGGAGAAATCTGGGGTGCACGGATTTCTGCGGGGGCAGAAAATTTTTTCAAAAATAGCTATTTTTTGCTGCTGAGCTAAAAAATTAACTATTTTTAACCTAAATTTAAGCTTAAAATAGCCAAAAATGCTTAAAATGCCTAATAATAATCCGAAGCTGGAAAAATTTTTCATAATTTTCCCTCAAAACTTATTCTTCCGAATTCCGGGGGGGGGCACCGATTTCTGGGGGGCCGCCCCCACCCCCCCCCCTGCTGAAAAAATGCCACCATAATATGGGTAATTCCGAAGTCTTTGGAAGTCGGTTAAATGAAAGTAAGTGAAAATTGAAGGTTCAAACATACAGCAAAAGTTGGTGAAGATATAAGACATGGTGCAAATGAGGTGGTCTGGGGTCGAAACCCCACCCCCCCCCCCCCCAGAAACGGTAAATATGTGGAAACAAATGACTGGGCATTGGAAAAATTCTGACTATTTGACAAAATTTGTCCAAAATTGTTGTGTAACGAGGGAGGCAACTCCGCTCCAGAAGAAGCCAGGGCCAAAACGACGGTTTATTGCCTCTAGAAATTAAGTTAGAGCATTCTTGAAATTCTTACCAAATGTTTGAATGCTCATTTTGGTGCGTATTCTGATTCCTGACAGGGGGGTCGGCCGACCCCCCGACCCCCCCTTGTGTGCGCCCCTTACATAGTATATATAATTACACAGACGCTGGAAGTTAGGTGGCCATGGAATTTGAGTCACAGTCAACTCAAGAATTTTGAAATTACAAAGTCAAGTGATTTTACTCTGATATAAAAGTTTGGCATGCAAGGGACTATTGTCCCTGTAGTGCACGCCCCCGCATAAACTTTTGAGCTGCGGTTCAAATTTCAACAACTTTTGCTTAAAAACACTTAAATGGGATGAAACGATCTCTTCTGGAAGATAATTCCAGACAGTAGAAACTCTATACAAGTAACAAAAATGCTCCGCACAAAAGGGGATAATATGTGTGTTGGTCGTCTATGTCTATGTCTATGTCTATGTCTGTCGTTTAATCCGGTTGAGAAAGAAAGTATATAAATCCGACACAGCAAGTTTGGGTGGGTGGTTCTATGGCCAAAGTTGTTCAGTTCGATGCGGGCCTTCATTTGACTCGAAATTTGACCACTTTTGAAAATTTTAATTTTTGACCCAAAATCGCCTAAGTCCCCACCCCACCCCACCACAGGCCTCTACAGCCACTTTAGGTACGCACTTCTACGACAAAAGTTGCTCAGTTCGATGCGGGCTTTCATTTGGTACCAAATTTGACCACTTTTGAAAATTTTAATTTTTGACCCAAAATCGCCTAAATCCCCACCCCACCCCACCACAGCCCTCTACAGCCACTTTAGGTACGCACTTCTATGACAAAAGTTGCTCAGTTCGATGCGGGCTTTCATTTGGTACCAAATTTGACCACTTTTGAAAATTTTAATTTTTGACCCAAAATCGCCTAAGTCCCCACCCCACCACAGCCCTCTACAGCCACTTTAGGTACGCACTTCTATGACAAAAGTTGCTCAGTTCGATGCGGGCTTTCATTTGGTACCAAATTTGACCACTTTTGAAAATTTTAATTTTTGACCCAAAATCGCCTAAGTCCCCACCCCACCCCACCACAGCCCTCTACGGCCACTTTAGGTACGCACTTCTATGACAAAAGTTGTTCAGCTCACTTAGCGCTTTCATTTGGTACCAAATTTGACCACTTTTGAAAAATCTTATTTTTGACCACTTGACCCCCTACCCGATTTACCCTTCAAACGGCAAAGTGGAGCCAGTCCAGCAAAATGGGTGGGTCGGACGGCAAAACGGACTCCGGAAATGAGCTGGGCGCACCAGAAAACCCCTATGGACAAAGTTTTGAGAGGCTATGCACAGTCCTATATGGTGTTCTTGGAAGTCGGTACCGACTTGACCCTCCCGACAGCAAAGTGGAACCAGCCCAGCAATATGGGTGGGTCCGACGGCAAAACTGCTTACGGGAATCAATTCGCCGTGCCAGAAAACCTTTGTATGAAAGAATTGAGCTTTCTAAGTTGAATACACAGCGAGAAATTTCGATTTTTCATTTTTCGAATTTTCACCATTTTTGACCGGCCACTGTGGTCGCATGGGAAGTGATATAGAAACGAGACTTAGCTATTTAGTTAGTTCAATATATGTAGTTTCTGAATATAAAAAGAAATCGGCTCCACCTCCTAACGTTCGAGCTGCGCAGCGACCACAAAAATGGTCACTTTTCGCTCTGAGCCGACTTTGCGGCGCCGCTGCGGCGCTGTGGCGCACCTGCGGCGCAAAAAAAGTAGCGATTCTTAAATGGCGCATGGGGTACTACCAGACCCTATACCCCTTTAGGTCCGGCCTCCGCTGCAGATTACGTGAAAGAGGCGGAAAGTCAGGACAATACGACCATTAAATAGGAGAAACCGGAAAAAAAAAAACATCGCCGCCATAACCGGTCCGGGGCACAACTGTTTAACGGAAAGTGATACGGGGCTGAAACTTCGCACACATACTAAACTCGATGTGCTCTACAATTTGCGCATGAAATCTGCGCAGGATCTGCGCAGGATTTTGCGCAGCCTCTGCGCAGCTTATTTTACGGTGTCTCCAGGGACTTTTGACACATATTATAGGGGTCGCTGCCGCGACCCCTATGATATATATATATATATATATATATATATATACACGACCAAAACTCAGATTGGTACATTTTCACTTTTTGGTTATATTGCAATTTTTTCCTACCCGTCTAGGGCTTTCAAATGAGTACCATATTGACTACTTTTGAGACATTTTTTTAAAAATTCGGGTTTTTCGGGAATTACCGGATTTTCAGTATTTCGGCTATAACCTTCGCTAGACGCATTTCCGGAAAATGTTGCAAGAAGGAACGTTATTTAGCTCGACGAGCTCTTTCATTTGAGTACCACATCGACTACTTTTGGAGAAATTTTTCAAAATTCGGAAACTTCCGGAACGAATATCTCGAAATCCGTAAATTTTCCGGAAATTTCAATTTCAGTTTCGAAATCAGCGTGGTCGAGTTACCCTATGACCATCTTTTGAGCCAAATCGGAGACAAAAAATTTTTAAGTCCAAAAAGCGGGTTTTCGTGAATTCCCGGAGTTTCAGTTTTTCGGCTATAACTTTCGCTAGACGCATTTCCGGAAAATCTCGCAAGAAGGAAAGTTGTTCAGCTCGACGAGCTCTTTCATCTGAGTACCATATCAACCACTTTCGGAGAAATTTTTCAAAATCCGGAATCTTCTGGGCCGAATATTTCGAAATCCGTAAATTTTCCGGAAATTTCGATTTCAGTTTCGAAATCAGCGTGGTTGAGTTACCCTATGACCAACTTTTAAACAAAATCGGAGACAAAAAATTTTTACGTTTCCCTTGGTCCTCCCTTACGATTTTTAAATTTCCGGGAGCCGCCATTCCAGGAATCCGGGAGATATCGGGATGCCCTTACAAACGGGAGCACTTCAGGTCACCCTACAACTATGCTGGCAATTTCAGCCCGATCGGTCCAGCAAATCTTGAGAAAAAGGGGGGACACAAATGTTGACCGGAATAATAATTAAACTAGCGAAGTAGCGAGAATGGGTTGCCGCTGCTTTTTCCCTTAGGGACACTGGGTTTTTCAAAAGAATGCAACAGTTAGTTTTCTACTCGTAACTTTCGATAGACGCATTTCCCGAAAATTCCGCAAGCAGAAAATTTGTTCAGCTCGACGAGCTCTTTCATTTGAGTACCACACCGACCACTTTTGAAGAAATGTTTAAAAATTCGGATTTTCGTGAATTCCCGTATTCTCAGTTTTTCGGTCGTAACTTTCGCTAGACGCAGTTTTCAGTTTCGAAATCAGCGTGGTCGAATTACCCTATGACAAACTTTTGAGCAAAATCGGAGACAAAAAATTTTTACGTTTCACTTGGTCCCCCCTTACCATTCTAAAAAATTCCGGGATTCGCCATTCCCGGAATCCGGGAAGTACCGAACTGCCCGCGCTTCCGGGAGCACTTTAGGTCACCCCCAACTCCGCCTGTAAATTTCAGCCGGTTCGGTCCAGCCAATCAAAAGTTAGAGGGGGGGGGGACAGGGGTGGTAACGAGATTAATAAACGGACATACCCAGATGAAAGGGTTGCCTTTGTGTTGAAAAAGCGGCAACCCAATAAAAAAACTTAGCCATATCAAAGGGTTGTCTTTTTTTTAAAGAATGTGACAACCCAATAATACAAAAATAATACAACATGCAAATGCGACCCATCAATCAGACAAAAGAGACAAAAATAGGCATCGCTACAGCTCCAAGAACAACCTGCAGCAGTACATAGTTCAGCAAACAAAGGAAAAAATGTAATTCAGGGTAACGGAAGAGCGGGAAAATGGAACGGCAACGTTAGAGATAAGATTTCACGACACAGGTAAGGTATCACACACCCCACTCGCATTGGTAGATCCGGTCCGGTCAGCATTACCATTACTGTAGGACACACTAATGGACGAGAAGCCGGGTGCTCTAATTACACCAGCCATAAAGCTTTCTCAAATCTCCTTGAGCAAAGAGACTAAGCCTATATCGATTCTCCAAGAGCTTTAGCCAACCCTGCTATCCATCCTTAATTGGTCGGTAAATAAGTCCCATTTATGTGGGAAGGTAACAGGAGACTGTGTAGGGCATCTACCTTCAGGAGCTGACCCCCTCCTCCACGGTTTTAATCATTATTTCGAGGTGGCATTCCCAGTTCAAGGGTTGTGTATCCGGGGATGAGCACCGGCCTAGGTTTTTTTTTTGGTCAAAAATAGCGTCGTTTGCAGAAATGAACAATAGTTTTGACGACGCCAAAATAAAAATGACGAAAGAATGACCAAGCCAAAATGTGGAAGTAACACTCAAATTTAAAAAGAATGCAAAGTTTCTATTACGTTTTAACAGCGATTTTTCAAAAATTTTTCAGATTTTGGGGGCTGCCGCCCCCAAACCCCCGCTCTATATTGTCTTTGTGATTTATGTTAAGCTTCGACGATGTTTGAATAGTCAATCCGTATATATTGTATTTATACAAATCTATAGACGAGACTTTATACTAAATCCTTCAATTGCATTTTTTGATGCAAGTTTCTCATACCATTTTCGTTGAATATTTTCTTTGAAAACATTCTCTTTGGATTATGTCGGCTATAATGGAATGAGAGCTGTACGTACCAGCATGTTTAAGAACGTTTATATATTGCACATATTAATGCTAAAAACTACTTGGGACGGATCTGGAGGGGCCCCCGTCGGCAAAACTTCGCGCGCGCGTATGCGTATATTTGCAACGTTTTTACCAGATTTTTGGATAGAAAAAGCTTAAAATGTCGTGCGATTTCAGCAAAAAAATGAAAAAAAAAAGAAAAAAAAAAAAATGAGGATAAGAAAAAAAGAAAAAAAAAAAAGAAAGAGAATAATGAAAAAAATGAAGAAAAACTGAGAAAGAAGAAAAGAAAGGAAAATAAAAAAAAAATAAAAAAAAATAAAACTGATTTAAAAATTGAGAAAAAAGAGAAAAAAAAGAAAGAAACGAAAAAGGAAAAGAAAAAAAAAAAAACGAAAAAAGAAGAAAGGAGAGAAAAAAGGGGGAGATGGAGGAGAGAAATGAAAAAAAGAAAAAAAAAAAAAAAAAAAAAAAAATAATAAAGATATAAAAGAATGAAAGAAAAAAAAGGAAGAGGGGGAAAAAGGGAAGTAGAAGAAGGAAAAAAACAAAGAGGGACCTATAATATGAGTGCTTAAGGTCAAATGACAGTGTAAAACAAGGCTGCGCAGAAGCTGCGCAGATTCCTGCGCAGATTATGCGCAGATTATGTGCGCAAAAAATTGTACGTGTCGAGTTTAGTATGTGTGCGAAGTTTCATCCCCGTACCACTTTCCGTTAAAAAGTTATGCCAAAAATCGCTTACGAGAGTGATGTTTTTTCCGGTTTCTCTGATTTGATGTCTCATAAGGGGGTTTTGTAGGCGTAATAACTAGAGATAGAAAAATTTTTGCCTATGAAAACCATATATATTCTTGGAGTACGCAACAAAAATAAGCCGATAGGCTAGTTTTTATGCTTCCCGGGGGTAGAAAAAATTTTTGGCTGGGGTCCAAAGTCGGTCAAAACGCTAAAATGACCCAAAAGTATGCTTAACATTAGCCGTAATAAGTCAGATTGCGCTATATATGGGGCTAAACTAATTATTTGGCGTAATACTAGACATGTTGGGGTTGTAAAATCTTGAATTCGTTTTCCGATAAGTTGCACCATTTTTGGGTACTGGCCCGCCAAAGTTGGTGAATTTTGGGTCCGACTTTGAACTTAGTTTTTTCGCTTATTTTTCAAGATAGACTTCTCAAATCTTGCATATAAAGGTTTTCGAGGGCGGAGAATCCATTCCCGCCATCAGTTTTGCTGCCCGATTCACCCAAGTTGCTGGGCTGGTTCCACTTGACCGTCTGAGGGGTCAGGTCGGAAACCGATTCCTGGAGGTCCATAGTAGGCTTTACTTGGCCTCTCAAAACTTTGTCTATAGGGGTTTTCTGGTGCGCCCAGCTCATTCCCGGTGTCCGTTTTGCCGTCCGACCTACCCATCTTGCTGGGCTGGTTCCATTTTGCCGTCTGGAGGGTCCGGTCAGTACCGACTTCCGGGAACATCATATAGGACTGTACTTAGCCTTTCAAAACTTTGTCCATAGGGGTTTTCTGGTGCGCCCAGCTCATTCCCGGTGTCCGTTTTGCCGTCCGACCCACCCATCTTGCTGGGCTGGTTCCACTTTGCCGTCTGGACGGTCCGGTCAGTACCGACTTCCGGGAACATCATATAGGACTGTACTTAGCCTCTCAAAACTTTGTCCATAGGGGTTTTCTGGTGCGCCCAGCTCATTCCCGGTGTCCGTTTTGCCGTCCGACCCACCCATTTTGCTGAGCTGGTTCCACTTTGCCGTTTGAAGGGTCAAACGGGTAGGGGGGGGTCAAGTGGTCAAAAATAAAATTTTTCAAAAGTGGTCAAATTTGGTATCAAATGACAGCCCTAAGTGAGCTGAGCAACTTTCGTCATAGAAGCGCATGCTCATAGTGGCTGTAGAGTGGTGTAGTGGGGTGGGGTTGGGACTTAGGCGATTTTGGGTCAAAAATAAAATTTTTCAAAAGTGGTCAAATTTGGTACCAAATGAAAGCCCCGATTGAGCTGAGCAACTTTTCTCATAAAAGTGCATGCTCAAAGTGGCTGTAGAGTGCTGTGTGGGGTAGGGGTGGGGTCTTAGGCGATTTTGGGTCAAAAATGAAATTTTTCGAAAGTGGTCAAATTTGGTATCAAATGACAGCCCTAAGTGAGCTGAGCAACTTTCGTCATAGAAGCGCATGCTCATAGTGGCTGTAGAGTGGTGTAGTGGGGTGGGGTTGGGACTTAGGCGATTTTGGGTCAAAAATAAAATTTTTCAAAAGTGGTCAAATTTGGTACCAAATGAAAGCCCCGATTGAGCTGAGCAACTTTTCTCATAAAAGTGCATGCTCAAAGTGGCTGTAGAGTGCTGTGCTGGGGTAGGGGTGGGGGCTTAAGCGATTTTGGGTCAAAAATGAAATTTTTCAAAAGTGGTTAAATATGGTATCAAATGACAGCCCCAAGTGAGCTGAGCAACATTTCTCATAGAACCGCCTACCTAAAGTGTCTGTTGAAAGCTGTGGTGGTGGGGGAAGAGACTTAGCCGATTTTAGGTGAAAATAGAAATTTTCAGTCTCTCAAATTCAAAGTGAATATTGAAGGCAAAAGCTACATATATTGCGGAGCATGTAAAAGAATTGAAGACAAGAAAACAAAAATGCTCCTTCGTCGCATGTAAAATACATATGAGTCCCTAGAAGGCAGGTTGTACAATAGCAGAAGACAAGATCCACCCTGTAAAATACATATGAGTGGAGTGGGGTTGTAAAAGAATGAAGACAAGCTGCATCGGCGAACCATATGAGCCTGCCCTATAACGAGGCTCATATTGGCGTACATAACATGAATCTATACCAGAGTTTTTACCTTTGTATTTATCTACACTGTACACACATATATAATATCAATATGTATATATATACAACATATGTACGTACGTACGTACTTGCTACAAGGGTAGGAAAGGGTCACACCAGTGCCTATGACATGAATGTGTCATATGTTGTTTATAATTCTGTTGGTACGTTTGCTTTAATAATGTTTATAAAAATACAATATATAAAAGGTTGGGATAGGTGTTGGGAGGTTGTTGTTAGTAGTGTTAGTTGTTGTGGGAGGAGTTAATGTTGACCAATATGAGCCTCGTTATAGGGCAGGCTCATATGGTTCGCCGATGCAGCTTGTCTTTCTTTTACAACCCCACTCCACTCATATGTATTTTACAGGGTGGATCTTGTCTTCTGCTATTCTACAACCTGCCTTCTACGGACTCATATGTATTTTACATGCGACGAAGGAGCATTTTTGTTTTCTTGTGGATATACATACAGTGCGTAAGTACGAAAAGATAAGGTACGTATGTACGTATCTGGCTTATTTTTTGGCCAAAAATTAATAGGGGGGGGGGCGATATGGGGGGGGCTCAAACTTGCCCCCCCCATCGATGGAGGGGCTCACCAAAAGTGGGAGGGCATATTGGATAAATTTTGCAAATTTTTACGTTTTTTGTGTAAAAATCGTTAAAAAATGACTAATTTTAGGTGTGTTGTACGCTAAAACAGCGAAAATTTCGTTAAAATTCCGGCGAAGCCGGAACCTTTTTGAAAATTTAGGGAATGGTGAAATCTGGCAATTTTTTTGGGTTACGGGGGGGGTCAAAATTTATGGGGGAACCTCGAATGGGGGGGCCCCACCCCCCCCAAGTAAAAATCAGCCAGCGTATAAACTTTTGCAAGAGCACAGGTATACAAAAAACCTGCAAAACGTTTTACGTATATGTACATGCATGCAGACTCAACATTACGCAGGGGCGTATCCAGGGAGAGGGGATCTACAGTGTTAGGTCCTCCCTTTCCCTTTTCGAAACCTTTTAGCCAATTTTAGAAACGATTAGGCCCGGACCCCCTTCAGGATTGCCCCCCTCCTTTTCCAAAACCTGGATACACTCCTGAACATATTATGCCGTATATACGTTACGAAAATACCTTTGCTAATGCTTCGATCTGGTGCAACATCATGGGCTTATTACAAAATTCAACCAAAGGCTTAGGTTTGGTCAGGGTCAGTGGCCGAAGACGAGTTCCATATCCGCCCACTAAGATCAGCGCCTTCAAGCCCATACTCACTGGCATTTGGTCTTTCAGGCTTTCACTGCTGCCTACAAAACAGAATAACAATGCAGGTTCCTCTAACCTATGTGCAGTAACTATATACACGGATAGATGTATATATATCATGGGGTAGCTCGGAGAGCACCCCATAATATGAGCTAAAACGGTCAAATGCAGCCTTTGAAAACGTTAATTAAGCAAAACTAATTAACGGTAAGGAGTTGAGAGCTAAAATTTGCATTTCTGAAATCTCCAGGCCAAGAGCTTTCGAATGATACCAAACTTGCCCGGAAAAAATGAACTTTGAAAAAATCGACTTTTCTGACCACTTTGTATGTGTGGTTTTTTTTCTGTTGTGTTCGTCCTTTACGCTTTTGTACAATTTTGTGTCCAACGGATTTTTCACATGGCTTATGGTGGTAACCTTTACCTATTATTATCTTGTTAGCATAACCATGAACCTGTTCACTATTGATTATTTTTGCCCAATTTTGCTCCTAGCGATTTTTACAGACTGTCAAACATGGGGTTGCGAAGCGTTTGGACTTAGAAATTTTTCGAGGCCCCAACATAGAAAATTGTCAAAAAGTCGTCTAAAATAGCGTTTTTCGGCCATTTGGTGGTGCGCATATATAGTAAATCGGGGGCGCTGAAAACGATGAGCATATCGCCGAAACCGACGGATGTAACCCTCGGGCTGCATGGCGCCCGTGGTTCCTCGCCCAGGGTCAAAGTTGGGAAAAGTCCCCAAAAACAGCTATTTTCGGCCATTTGGTGGTGCCCATATATAGGAAATCGGGGTCGCTGAAAACGATGAGCATATCGCCGAAACCGACGGATGTGACCCTCGGGCTGCATGGCGCCCGTGGTTCCTCGCCCAGGGTCAAAGTTGGGAAAAGTCCCCAAAAACAGCTATTTTCGGCCATTTGGTGGTGCGCATATATAGTAAATCGGGGGCGCTGAAAACGATGAGCATATCGCCGAAACCGACGGATGCGACCCTCGGGCTGCATGGCGCCCGTGGTTCCTCGCCCAGGGTCAAAGTTGGGAAAAGTCCCCAAAAACAGCTATTTTCGACCATTTGGTGGTGCCCATATATAGGAAATCGGGGTCGCTGAAAACGATGAGCATATCGCCGAAACCGACGGATGTGACCCTCGGGCTGCATGGCGCCCGTGGTTCCTCGCCCAGGGTCAAAAGTTGGGAAAAGTCCCCAAAAACAGCTATTTTCGACCATTTGGTGGTGCCCATATATAGTAAGTCGGGGTCGCTGAAAACGATGAGCATACTGCCGATACCGTCCGAAGTGACCACTGGTCAACATGGCTCCCGTGGTTCCTCGCCCGGGGTCAAAGTTGGGAAAACTCACTATAAACAGCGGTTTTCGGCGTTTTGGTTGGGGGCATATATAGTAAATCGACTACGCTCGTTTCAATGGGCATATTTCTGAAACCGATGGAAGTGACCAGTGGTCACTACGGCCTCGGGGGCCTATTAGCCACTGGTCAAATGGCCTAAAACAGCGTTTTTCGGTGTTTTGGTCGGGGGCATATATATTAAATCGACTACGCTCGTTTCAATGGGCATATTGCCGAAACCGATGGAAGTGACCAGTGGTCACTACGGCCTAGGGGACCCATTGACCACTGGTCAAACGGCCTAAAACAGCGTTTTTCGGCGTTTTGGTCGGGGGCATATATAGTATATCGACTATGCTCGTTTCAATGGGCATATTGCCGAAACCGATGGAAGTGACCACTGGTCACTATGGCCCCGGGGACCTATTGACCACTGGTCAAATGGCCTAAAACAGCGTTTTTCGGCGTTTTGGTCGGGGGTATATATAGTATATCGACTACGCTCGTTTCAATGGGCATATTGCCGAAACCGATGGAAGTGACCACTGGTCACTATGGCCTCGGGGGCCTATTGACCACTGGTCAAACGGCCTAAAATAGCGTTTTTCGGCGTTTTTGTCGGGGGCATATATAGTATATGGACTACGCTCGTTTCAATGGGCATATTGCCGAAACTGATGGAAGTGGCCACTGGTCACTATGGCCTCGGGGGCCTATTGACCACTGGTCAAACGGCCTAAAACAGCGTTTTTTTGTGTTTTGTTTGGGGGCATATATAGTAAATCGACTACGCTCGTTTCAATGGACATATTGCCGAAACCGACGGATGTGACCCTCTGGCTGCATGGAGCTCGTGGTTCCTCGGCCAGGGTCAACGTTGGGAAAAGTCCCCAAAAACAGCGGTGGGTGGGTCCTGTGTGGGTCAGAATGAGATCGAATATGCTGCCACGTACTCTACAACAATACCAAAAATGGAAGAAGACAAGTAGGAAAAATGCTCCTTGCAGTCGCATGTAAAATGCAATATGAGCTAAGGGCAGCATTTAAATACGTAAAAGACAAGAGTTAAAATACTTAATATGAGCCAGCATCTAAATGGGTAGAAGACAAGATTCAAAATGCTTAATATGAGCCAGCATTTAAATGTCTAAAAGACAAGATTTAAATGCTTAATATGAGCAGCTCGCTTTCTCGGGCTCATATTGACGCCTTCAAGCTTGTAAGTAAACCTCAAGGTACTCAGTGAGGGTCAAGAAATGTCGACTAAAATGTATATACACATCTCCTGACCTAAACGCCTCTATTAGTCGCTATAAAGACAACTGCAGGAACTGTCAGATCCTTATTCAGCACGTAATGGTAATAACGTTATAGCTCTAGCCCGCATATTATAGCGCTTGTTATATTACGTTATATATATATAGTTTAGCTTACATACTAGTGCGATTTCAGCTGGCAGCTTGCTATAACTGACTTCTGAAAAAGAAGATGAGCTGGACTGTAAAAACAGAAATAAGCTGACAAGTAATACGTTTTCGAAATAAAAGCGTTTGTTTTAATTAAATTGCTTAGAGTTATCTTGTGGTTAGACAACTTGACAAATAAATAGGAATTTGACGCCATGTCACATTGGCGAAAATAACGGGCCTTGAAGGAGTCATTTAAGTGGCTTTAAATGTGGCGTCAATATGAGCCCGAGAAAGCGAGCTGCTCATATTAAGCATTTAAATCTTGTCTTTTAGACATTCAAATGCTGGCTCATATTAAGCATTTTGAATCTTGTCTTCTACCCATTTAGATGCTGGCTCATATTAAGTATTTTAACTCTTGTCTTTTACGTATTTAAATGCTGCCCTTAGCTCATATTGCATTTTACATGCGACTGCAAGGAGCATTTTTCCTACTTGTATATATATATATATATATATATATACCACGCATGGGCAATGCCTACACAACTCCTGCACATGTGCAGGCTAGAGAAAATTCACCCCCGCGCAGTGCGCAGCAAAAATTTTACCCCCGCGCAGTAAAATGTTTACCCCGCGCAGGAAAGTGCCTCAAGATTTTATCCCACGCAGCAAACTTTTTACCCCTGCGGAACAAAGTGTGTTAGAAGTTGTCCCGTGCAACGAAATTTCTAACTCGCGCTGCAAATTTTACCCCCGCGCAGGAAAGCGCTTCAAGGCTTTTGTACACGCGCAGTAACATTTTTACCCCGCGCACGAAAGCGCCACAATATTTATGTTATCGCGCGCAACAAACTTTTTACCCCATCGCAGCAAATCGCATAAAGATTTTACCCCGTCAACAAGCTTTTTACCACCGCGAAACAAAGCGCATTAGAATTTTATCCCGTGCAACAAAATTCTTAACTCGTACAGCAAGCCGCCTCAATATTTTATCCCGCGCAGCAAATTTGTATCTCCGCGTAACAAATTTTTCCCCATCGCAGCAAAACGCATAAAGATTTTATCCCGTCAACAAATTTTTACCACCGCGCAACAAAGCGCATCAACAGTTTGTCCAGCGCAAAAAATGTTTACCCCCGCGCAATAAAGTGCATTAAAAGTTTTTCCCTCGCAACAAAATTTTCACCGTTGAGCAATAAAGTGCATCAAGATTTTATATATATCGCGCAACAAACTTTGTACCCATCGCAGCAAATCGCATAAAGCTTTTAACCCCGTCAACAAACTTTTTACCACCGCGAAACAAAGCGCATTGGAATTTTATCTAATGCGCTGTGACCATATTAGTTCGCCCACAACCTAGTCCTCCTGTATTTTAGAACCTAGCCCCATATTAAGCATTTTGAAAACTATATAGTCCTCTCTTACTGATTGGTATTGGTACTGACTGATATTGGTTTGATTTCGTAAACCCACCCCATCCACCCATATTACTTTTTCCATGCTCCGGAGGAGCATTTTACTTTCTTGTTTCAAAAGGATACTCTAGAACACTTTAGGATACTCCCCGGCATAAATCTTAAGAGAAACTCCAAAAACTTACTTAGTTCTGTAAATTGTCAATTCAGGTATTCTGCCAAGCAAAATTCTCCTTAAGGTGCTGGTATCGTTTACCGTATTTTGAAGGCTAACTTTATAGCAAATAATCCTTTGACCTGAAATATCGCTTAACGACCTTACTAGTGTTCCCAATCGTGCTGATAGAACTTTTGATCATGTATGAAAAAATTTTTAGTTTGACCAAAATTCCGTTATTTGACAAAAAATTATAATGCTGAGATTTTCAATTTTAACAGGTTTTCGAATTTTTTAGCCATTATTAATATAAGTAGACACAACCTAGACTAGAAACTGCAAAAAATAAAAAATTTTAAAGTTATCGTTTTTTAAGTTCGAACCAGACTGCTTTCGGTGAGTATCTACTGCGCCGAAATATCGAGATTTCCTAGACAATGCCATTTCTTTCTTTTAATGTCATTTATTCATGCAAATTTAATGACTGTGGATATCTGGCAACTTAAACAGTAATCCATAAGAGCAATATTCAGACATATAGGCGTGAGAAGAGTGCCGGGGGGAGTAAAAATTATGAAAGGGGGGAGTACAAATAAAATAACATCATTCGTCCCAACCGCAATTTCCAAAGAGTCTGTAAACATATATGGAAATAGATATCTCCGCCCCACCCGTTTTGGTCTTCCCCCAACCAGTTTGTTTCACTATTTTACGATAACAAAATCAACAATTCTTTTTGGTCAATGCTGCGTCTTTGAAATGGCAAGCCAGCAGTTAGCTAAGCACCAATTACGTTGATCGCTAAATATTGAAGGAAATTTATGTTTTAAACAAGGTTTTCTCATACTTCGAGCAATATTGTGTTTTCAAATTTGGCGTACGAATTGACCAAAACCCATTGCAGGGTCATTTTTGCTAGTTTTTCGTTTGAGTCAAAAACAACTGAGATGTAGCTTGTTGAATTTTGAAAAATGGCATCAATGTGCGTTTTTAGCAGTTTTCTTTCGACATACTAAACAGTAACTAAAAGGCTGAAAAATGACCCTCGGCAAGATATTCCTGTCTCCGCATATGAAATTTCAGCTCTCTAACTTAATTCAATCGAAAGTATTCCTTGTTCAAAATTTTATTTTAATTTTTATCTCGCCTAGAGGCGAGATTACTTGTGATCGAATTTGTCTCCTTTTGAACTATTTTGGTAGTTTGGTGAAAACGTGCCCTATGTTCATTATAGGCCTCATGTGTGGGTGTTTTGGCTTCGGGGGAGGCACAGGCACAAATTTTGTCAGAAATATTTTACATCACTGAATCGTTTTGCTGAACTTTTACATATTCATGGTTATTCCAGTAAGGTAGGATTATTTCAATTTTTAATAAAAATTTGATTACTAATAAATTTGTTTTCTTTCAGGAACACTATTAATTTAGTGCCCCCTTTGGTTGAATAAAAGTTCTAGATTCGACTGTCTTTGCAGAATATGCAAATTAGTTTCTGCTGTGGCGGCATTAGTGAGCATAGATCACTGGTCAAGAGCACTTGAATTTTAAAATCTTCTTACTTGCAAAATGCAAGTCGCGCTGTGGCAGGATTGGTGG
Source organism: Trissonchulus latispiculum (assembly GCA_030248195.1). Lineage (NCBI taxonomy): Eukaryota > Metazoa > Nematoda > Enoplea > Enoplida > Ironidae > Trissonchulus > Trissonchulus latispiculum. Next base: position 89,599 of record JASAND010001525.1, read on the forward strand.
AAGGTCTCTGAGTTCCTAGTGTAAATAATTGCGTGGATCTCTGGCCTTGTGAGTGATTGCTCTTGAAGAGAAGAAAGAATCTAATCCTCTTCATCCAAACTCGCATTCAGGGCTTGTCTACTTTGGTTTGTGACTACCGTAAAAGCATACCTTGCATTTCTGTTGCTTGCTATACTGTCTTTGGGAGGGGTTTCTACGTTGTCCATAATGGGGCACAGATACTTCTTGCGCTCAGTGCAAACACACAACACAACACAACAACTTTTTGCTTACTTTACTTACAACTTCTCACAACTTACAACGTTTTTGTTTTCTAATTTTGGAAAACTCAGGGCGAGAACTAAGTTCAGCTGCGAGATAATGTCCCTTTTTAGGGGCCTACTTGTTTCAATTTGCGAGTTACCGTCCAACAATGAAAGCTACATTTTCTTGGAATATGCAAGTTTTTGGCTATTTAATGCTTTAAAGAGGTCAAATATAAAGGTTGCTATTACAAATGTTTCAGTCTACACCGGTGCGGTAAACGATACCACCACCTTAAGCTATATCGCACATTATTTCATTCTGCCGCCGCTCCCTTTACAATTTATTTTTCTAGATATTGGATTTGTGCAAAAAATTGATTATCTTGTTTTTGTACTACATTCTTTTCCTAATGTTTCACAGCTGGATCTGTTTTTAATACTAATTTTTACCAAACCGTCAAGTTGAACGACTGTCGCCCACTAGCAGTTTGGTTAAAATTGCAACTGTACACCAGAGCCAAACATTTGAGTGTTTCCACTAAGGATTTCCCAGCGCCTTGAGTGTTGTATCAGACTCCCACGGCTTTTAAGCTGTTAAAATTACTTGTCATAGCTTCGATCAATGAAAACTTATGATTGCTTGGTTAATAATGCTAATTAAGTTTTAAAAACGGAATGAATTATAACTGCATTCATAAAATTCAATTGCTATTTAAATAAAACCAGAGAATAAAAATTTTAGCATTTTTTGCGACATTCGTCAAAATCTTGGAGGATTGCGTAAATGCTAGCAAATCTTTCCCACAAAGGGGCTTGAAAGCTGCATGACAAAAACATAGCTTTGTAAGAACCACAGTAGACACACATCGTGAAAAATTAGAGATTTGACCCCCCGCGCAGTGATCTCGAAGGCTGTGCAGGCTAGAGTCAAGTTCATTGCCCATGTATGATATATACGTATATATATATATATATATATATATATATATATATATATATATATATTAGGGGGAGACCCCACCAAAATTACAAATTTCCACGACCCTCCCCCCAAGATTGATTTTCAGATTTTGCTACCCACCCCCCAGATTTTGGTGGCCGCAGAGCTATTTACGGCGAGCCCCCCGCCCCCCGTCGGACTCCACCCCCTAGATTTTTTACCCAGCCACACCATGTACAAACGTACGTACGTGAAGGTAAAATCTCCAGAACTTATCAACACAAAGAATACCATATCCAATTTCAATGGACTGGCTAGCAGTATACATAATACATATGTATATATACAGCTGCTCTTGAAAGTTTGTTAGCAGTTTAAGAAATTCTTAAAGTTACGTTTACGTTACGTTACTCAGGGAAGCTGTGAAATAAACAGATTTTAACATGAGTTTCACAATCCCCCTGAAAATGTTAGGGGTTCTGTGAAATCCCTGAAATTTTCAGGGATTTCGCGAAATCCCTGATTTCACAATATCACGTTTACATGCATATTTATATTTTAGCTTAAAAGACATCAGTCACTTTTTGGCTACAGTTGCCAGTTGCTACACAAAAAACGTAAAAATTCGCAAGATCTTGTTTGCAAATATCATGCTCCCCGTTTGGCCTTTGAGTCAGTGAGCCTCCCCATCGATGGGAGAGCGAGAGGGCAGTCAGCCCCTCCCACAAATTTTAGCAAAGAAATATTAGCCAGTAACTGGGACAGGAAGCTGCACTGCCAAGACTCGAAAAAGGATCAATATATAATTCCGCATTCTATTCAATTCTCGGGGCAAAATTAGTTCTGGTTTAAGCTGCTATTATTGATAGAAATAAACGTCTTCAACAGTTTTATATACGTAAGTCTGACTTAAAATTGGCCTTATATAACTGTGTAACCTTTAATGCCAAATTTATAAAATTCAAAATTTGATTGTTGTGCATGTTGCATGTGCAAACTGTTTCGAGTGAAAAATAAATTTTTGTCATTATAGACATCAAAAATAAATTGGCGAGAGGGAACGCTCCGTTACATTGTTCTTTCGTTTTTTAACAAACACATATATTACATACGTATAGTCAAGCGGGGAAAAAACCCACTCGCCAATGCGGAAAAAACCCACCCCCAGTATGGGCTTACAGCTATGAGCTATCTAGGATTTTAATAGCCTATCTTGAAGAGCATCCAAAATAACCCTGGAGGGTGTATTATTGTCGCTCCCACTGCTTCCCAACAAATTTTTTGAGACTTTGAAATTTTCGAAAATTTTGGTCCGTCCAAGTACCGAAATTTGGCAAACTTTGCATGGCCACCCTGAACTACTGGAAAGACTTAGACCAAAGCGGATTGTATGTATGTGTAGGGCATCTGCTGCGCATCATGATGATATATGCCACACTGCTCTAACCCCTCCGGTGCAACCTGGGGGTGACCTAGAGTTGGCAGGAAAAAACCCACATGCGGAAAAAACCCACTTTTCAAACTTGAAAATTTTTCTAAGCATTATATAGCAGGAAAGGTCAAACGAATACATACATTTGTTTAATAGAGCCTATAGATTAAATTGGTATATGTTTTACCTGGGTTTGATCTGTTGTGGGAGGTCCAGGGGATCAAAATCGGATATAATGGTGCCATTTCAAGCCAAAATTTCAATTTGGCCAAAAATGCTTTTTTACCTTAAAATGGGGCTAGTTTGGCTCTAAATACAAGAAAAACACGTTTTCTATACGATAGAATCCTTTAAACTGCCGAAAATCGGCGAATTTTAAAAAATTCCAAATTTGCCTATATTATGTGGGGGCGC